>APFE031211141.1:23752-38266 GCA_000404065.3 Pinus taeda | reverse complement strand
TTTTCTATGAGAGCTCTATTGCACTTTGTTTCTTGTAAAAACAGCATATCTGGATTATTTTTTTCCATCTGCCTCTTCAACAGCCTTTGTTTAGCTTGGCTGTTCATCCCTCTCGCGTTCCAAGACACAATCTTCATAATTAACTGATTTTTGGGAAGGACGGATACTCACTTAACTGCTTTATCTTACCTGCATTGATCAAGATCTCTCCGAGCTCCTGCAGGTGTTCTCCATTTGTTTTGCGGCCTCTGCGATGTTTGTGCCCTGAACCAGAGATTTTGCCTGGTGATGCTTTGTGTAGAAGGTTACCTCCTTTGATGATGCCTAGCTTGTACTTCTGTTTCTCTATAACTGCCTTCTGCCATGCTATGAAGAGGTCCTTGACCTTCCTTATCTCTTCCTCCGGTATTGCTTCAATCCCGTTGGCTTTCCATTTGTCTGCAAGTGCTGTTAGGTCTATTCCTTCCATTGCTAGGGTATCCTCTAGCTCCTGATCCTCACTCCCCGCTTCACTGGTTAACATCTCTGTTTCTTCGTCCGATTCTTCTGTTCTATCCTGCATGTGGACTTCATCATTGGGATTTTCTGCATCTTTGCCTTCCTCTAGGGGTTGTTTCTATCCTTCTTGCCCTGCCTCCTTATCAGTGGTGTTCTTCTTTTCCTCCGAGTCAGTCTCCAGGTCTAGGTACTCAAAAGGGTTACTGAAGAAGTTTTTCCTTGTGTCTCCTTTGGTGTTCCTTCTTCTATTGGCCCGCTGCCTATTATTTGGTTTGATAAAGTTGTTTTTGTCTTTGTTGTTCTGGGTTTTGTCTTCTTTTGCCTCCTTTCTGTTCAAAGGACAGTCCCTTATCAGATGTCCATGCTCATGGCATTTCTGACACCTGAAGGGTATTTGTTCATAATCTAAAGCTTGAAAATACTCCTCATCCCTGTACTCCAGCCAGACCCCTTCGTGAAGTGCTCCTGAGACATCCATCTCGACACAGATTCTTGCATATGAAGTATATCTTTTCTGCAGGGTTGCCTCCGAAGCTTTGACAAATGTTCCTAGCTTATCCCCTGTTTGCTTTAAGGCATTCAACCCCCAGTAATCTATCAAGAGAGAGAAGAGTCTTATCCAGACCGGGACTTGAGTGAAAGATTCCTTTTCCGGGACGAAGTTCGGCTTCCAGGGTCTCATGTATAAGCCTGCTGAAGCTAGGAAATAAGGGCCACCCTCGAAAACACTGTCTTTATCTTCAAGACTAGTAAAGACAACAGTGAAGAACCCTCTTGCCCCTAGATGTAACTGCACATCTCCTTTTGGTTTCCACAACTGTCTTATCCATTGGCAAAGAGTCCTCTCAGTTGGCCAGATTCCCATAAATTTGCAAATGATGGCATGTTCAGCCATATGCTCCCTATAGGTCTGGATTTCCGGGTCAGAGATTGTCACCCGTAGACTGTCTGTTTTCTTTGGCTTACAAGCACTGCTAGTTACCGGGTTTCTGTTGGGGTGCGCGCTGGATTCCACCTCCTTCTCTGGTTGGTTCTTACTTTTGTCTTTTTGCACTTTGTCTGCTTGCGGTTCAGCTTCCTCCGTTCCTGAGGGCTGAGACTTTGCAGTGGTTTTGTCTTGATTGCTTCCCCTATTCTGCTCCTCTGTATTCCTGACTTCTGCAGAAAAAACAGTCTTGTCAGACATCATTGGTGTCTTCTCCTTTTTGTTTCTGCTGTTCAGCAATGAGCTATTCTGACCCTCAATTCTGACTCCTTCTTTCATGTTCTGATGTCGTTTCTGCAGGATAACCTGCTTGAAAGTAGGGGTCCCACTAGACCCCTCTGCGCCCATCCAGCCCGACAGCAGTCGCCCCTTTCGAAACAGTGTGGCCAGTCGAGATTTGTGGTTCTCCAGGCCTGGAACAGACACTGCCAAGGCAGAACCCTAGTTTATCTCTGGAAAGCACGACACTACATATGCATCTATTTCAAAGATCTATTCTCCCTTCAATACATTTTTTTTTCAAAACGCTTTTATTTAATACAGTTTTTTTCTCAAAATTCTTTTATTCATACTTACAACAAGGAATTTATCCACACTTACAATAACTCAATATCACTTTTATATATAATTAATTAATTTTTTTCAATTAAATATAATTATATTTTTTAATATAAGATTACAGAGATCCAACCATGCTTTTTAATAATTATTAGACCATTGCCACCCAATTTGGCATTTTTTTATTATGGACATTATAGTAGAGAATGAATAAACACCAGTTGTTTTCCATTTTTTTATTTAATTCAATTTCTTTGTAATTTTTTTTATATAACTCATTTTCATTTCAAGTGGATAATTCTAATTAAAAAAAAAAATACTCATTTCAATCAAAAATTTCTTCACACATTGCTTTTTAATAATGATTAGAACATTGCCACCTAATTTGGCATTTTTTATTATGGACATTATGTTAGGGAAGATGAATAAACACGAGTTGTTTTCCATTTTTTTATTTAATTTAATTTCTTCGTACTTTTTATATATAACCTTTTTTTTTTTGATAAGTAAAAGAAGAACCTTCTATTAATCTAGCCAAAATTACATAATTTACAAGAAACCACACCCGCTCTGAGAAAGTGTCCCAGTCAGCAGGGCTGGAAGAAACCCAATGGCAGCCCACAGAAACCTTGGAATCCAAGGACCGAGGCCCACAAAAAACCTAAAAGCATCCCACTGAGGGTCCACAAGGGGACCCACAATGGACCCCTCTACAACCAACAACTAGACCCGACGACAGCTAAAGGTTGAGTTCACTAAAAAAATTCGGGTCCGAATCTCTCAAGCAACAAGCACGAACCAATCCTCGTCGTTGATTACTCAACACCGATCCAATGGTCATCGTGGATACCGAGCGGACGAGAAGCGCGGGGGTTAACCATCCGATGAGGGCGGTTTTCTCTCACCTCTCGCCACAACGTGTCACACATTGAGTGGAATCGGAGGCACAAGGCAAAAAACTAGAAACCGTTCTTATCCCATCCGATATACCATTTTTGGTTTTGTATCTGAAGTTTTGCGGAAAAACCAGAGAGCTTTGTCACCAAGTGATGACCGTCCCACCATGCCCGTGAACATTTTTAAGCCTTCCGTCTGGATTCTCCGTCGAAAACCCACTTTGCCCAATGCAAATAGGCAACCAGATTTGTGGTGTTTCTCGATTTATTACCTTCATCATTCAACCGAGAGTGATCAGAGTTTTGGAGAGCAGCCAAAACCAAAAAGTGTAGCTAGTTTAGGTGAACCCATTCTCCTGCTTGTCTCCTGAATCCCGCCGATCAGTTCTATTCGTCCATAGTTCCATATCTTTAGTTGCCAGATAGAAACAATCCTCTCGTAGTTTTCCGGTAGGTAATGACTCTCAGGCATGTCGAGAGTCCCTGTTCCTATTAGTCACTCCTTCATTGGCTAACCAATCTACTAACATATTTTCTTTCCTTTTCACATGCACAAATCTTATCGTTTTAAGGGTTTGCAGGTGAGAGTGGATACGGTAGAAAACCTGCAGTAGCTTCCAATGCTTCGCCACTTTATCTGGCAAAGTTCCATTGTGTATTTTCTTGGCTGCTCTAATGATCAATTTTGAATCTGCTTCAATGATAACATTCTGTAAATTTGCCTCCACCAGGATCTCCAAGCACTGCTCTAATGTCAGGAGTTCAGCCATGTTATTGGTACCTTTCCCCAAGTGGCCATGAAAGATGTATTTTGTTATCCCCTGATGATCTCTTATGGCACCCCCAAAGCCAGCTACCCCTGGATTGGCCATAGAAGCTCCATCAATGTTTACCTTGAAGAAGCCCTATTAAGGGGGCTTCCAACTACTAGACCTTGTATTTATTGTTCTCACTCCCTTTATTATTCCTTAAGGACTGATGGACTGGAGTCCCAAATTAAGTATAATATTCTCCTCTTGAGGCAAAGGAGGATCCTTAGGAAGTGACCTCAATAGGCTTTTTACTATGTCTTTACGTTGTTTTAGAATTTGATCGATTATGTGCCGGGGCTCGCTAGCTTTATCTTTGATGATCTGCCTATTGCGCTCTTTCCAAACATTCCAAATGACAAAACCTAGTACCAGCATCCAGGCTTTGTTAATGATCTCATTCCCTGAGAAGTTCTTCTTCCAGTTCTTCAAAGTGTTGGATATGCTGAGACTGTCCCTATTGATTTGTCTGAAGATTGAGGCCACCCAATTCCACACCTTAGCAGAAAAATGGCAGAGGTTGAGAAGGTGTTCAATTGTTTCCTCATGTGAGCCACAGAGGTGACATTTGGAAGGGCCAATGAAGCCTTTCTTTCGGAGGTTTTCCCAAGTTAGGATCTTTCTTTGATGCGCTAGCCAGATGAATAATTTTATTTTCATCCAGTGAGGAGATTGCCAAAACTCTTTCCAGACTTTATCAATGTTCATAAAGTTAAAACCTGTGACTGCCTGTTTTGTCTCTTTGTGGTTAAAGTTACCTTCATTATTCTTCCCCCATCTTAATTGGTTAGGTGAGGAGGAAACCAAAATTCGTCTATGCTCTAAGTCTTGGATAAGAGCATCTGCCTTGGCCTTCAAAGGACTCTCATCACTGTAACTTAGATCCTTCCATTTCCTCCATTTTATATTATTCCTTCCGTGGTCCGAGAAATCTTTTACCAATAAAAGACTTTTGTTGTCCGTGTCTCTCTTGAGGGCTGCCAGGTCATTCCTGTTCAGGATGGGTTCCTATTGCCAGCTGTCCTCCGAAAATTGAGCACGGTCCCCTGCTCAGATTTCCCAAAAATAGTGTTGTTGAACAATGCTTTTGTTCTCCCAAGCAAGGTTCCAAATATGTGAGCCCCTGATTTGTCCTGACATTCTAATATGATCCTTCTCTTGCCAGTGCTTGGCATACTTTTGTTTCCAAATCTTGGTGCAGGGGGCATTCAACTCCTTGATCCATTGCCACCAAGGCTTAGCTCCTGAAACTTTGCTGAGAGTCTCCGGATCATGCAGCCCCAAGCTGCCATGGCTTTTTGGCTTCCAGAGCTTATCCTAGGCAACTAAAGCCCAATTTTTTTTCTCTTCCCCTCTGCCCCACAAAAAGTCCCTTTGAATGCTCCTTGTCTGCTGCTTTATGCCTTGAGGAGCAAGGATAGCTACAAACATGAAAATGGAAATTGCTTGCAAGACCGCCTATGTGAGCACAAGTCGCCCTGCTAGGTTTAAAGATCTGCATGTCCATTTTCTGATCTTGTCCTGAAGTTTATTTAAAATTGGTTCCCATATTTTCTTGCTGAGAGGTTTGTCAGCAAGACGAATGCCAAGATATTTGGAAGATAACTGTTCCCTTTGAAAACCAAGAATCCCGGTAATATTTCTCTGTATAGCAATATTAGTATTAAAGAAAAAACTTTGGACTTGTTGAAGCTTACCTCTGTACCTACTGCCATAACAAAGTTGTTTAGGATATTTTTGATTTCTCTTGCTTCCCTAATTGTCGGTATGCCTTGCAACATAGTATCATCCACAAATTGTTGATGCGTGTTAGCCTCTCCATCCAGGGTGAGCTTGATACCCTGAATTCAACCTTCCACATTTTCCATTTTGATTGCCCTACCTAGCCCTTCCATCAGGAGGAAGAAAAGGAAAGGTGAGAGTGGATTTCCTTGTTTGAGCCCTCTAGAGGGTGTGAAGGTAGTTGAAGGAGCTCCATTAAGAAAAATGGAAAAAATGGTCATGGTAACTAGTGCCATAACCCATCTTATCCAGTTTTGGTAAAAGCCATTAGCTTTTAGAATAGCTTTGATATAAGACCAGCTGAGTTTGTCATTTGAGAGAGTGTACCACCTCATGTGCCTGGATGATGTTGTTGAGAATTTGTCTTCCTTCCACATAGCATGTTTGCTCTTCCGAGATGAGGGATGGTAGCAGGGGCTTGAGTCTATTGGCTATCACTTTGGAGATGATTTTTTACACCACATTACATAAGGCTATGGGTCAAAGTCCATCCGGAGTCATAGCATTTTCCTTTTTGGGGATTAAAGCTATGAAGGAAGCATTCAGTGCTTTCAGAACCTTTTTGGATTTTCTCGAGTCTTCCACAACCTTGAGGATGTCCTGTTTGACTGTTCCCCAGCAGGATTTGAAGAAGTCTACATTGAAACCATCTGGGCCTGGTGCTTTTCCACTTTGTATTTCCTTAATCACCTCACTGACCTCCTCTTCCGAGACTGACCTGTTGAGATTGTGGTTGTCCTCTCTGGTGACCAACTTGGGAATATACTGGGTGAATTGATCAATGAACCTAGATCTATCCTCCATTGGCTCCTTTGCAATATTGCAGAAGTGTTGTACTAGACTCGATTCCATGTCCTTGTGAGAGACAAGCTCAATACCCTGAGAATCCTTAATCTTTGTGATCTATTATGTGCCCTGTGGGCCATAGTGGATTTGTTGAAAAACTTTGTATTTCTTTCTCCCTCTTTGATCCATTGAATCCTAGATTTTTGTCTCTAAAAATTTTCCTCTTGTAAGCATCGATCCTCCCATTCTTCCTACAAAGAGTTAGTTAATTTTTGCCTCTCTTCGTTGAAGCCCTCTGTGATATTGATCTGATTGATTTCCTGGTGTTTCTGCTCAGTTTCTATTCTGGCCTTAAGGATATCGCCAAAATCCTTTTTGTTCCAAGTTTTAAGTTTGGATTTAATATGTTTCAGTCTCTACTAGAGCATGTACATTTTAGTACCCTGAATATTCAGATCCTCTTTCCACCATTTTTCAATGTTACTGGTGAATTTTGAGTGTGAGAGCCATGCATTTTTGAATCTGAAGGGCCTGTTTCTTGAAGTGCCCATAAAGGTAGCTTCTAGCTGAACTGGCCAATGATCCGAACCTCCAAAAGGCAAAATGGAAGCTGTGATGGTTGGTCCTGTAAGGAGGAGATCCTCAGAAACAATAAATCTATCAAGTTTTGAAGCCACTTGAGAATCCCCTACCCTTTTATTGTTCCAAGTGAAGGTTCCATTTATTGTCTCAGTTTCCACTAGTCCCATGTTCATAATGAAATATTGGAAGGCTTTAGAGTCTCTGCCTAGATGTCTAGTGCCTCCTTTCTTTTCTGAAAGAGATCTTATCATATTTAAATCACTTGCGACTATCCAAGGCATATTGGGATGTTGTGCTCTTAGACCTTCCAGGGAGGTAAGAAGCTTGATTTTATCTGCTCACTTTTGGGGTCCATAAACATTTGTTATCATGTATGTCTCCTTATCACCTACAAGACTACACACCAAAGATATATAGTTCCTAGATGCTTCAGCATCTAGGATTCCAAATTTATGTGGATCCCACAGCGTAAGAATCCCTCCTGCCAAGTTATTTGCCTTAATCTCTAAATACTCATACTTGATTAACCATTTATTATGAATTTCTCTTATTTTATCCATTGGACATTTGGTCTCCTGAATAAAGACCATGTCTCGTTTTTCTTCTTTTATTCTGTTACTTAGATTCCTTTGTTTCCTTCTACTACCTATACCTCTAATATTCCAGGTTGTGAGCTTCATTAAGAAAGGTTAGTAAAGGAATAGCTAGTAAGATCTTTCATCTTACCTGAGTTAATAAGTAGTTTTCCACATTCGTTTAGCAGTTCATTATGTCTTTTCCTTCCTGAGTTCTTTGGAGATTGTGCCTGTGAGTTCTCCATTATTTTGACCCCACTTGGCTCCTGGATTTCGTGGTTTCTTTTGACCCTAGTTCCCTTCGATTGTGCCCTCCATAGAAAGAGGTGCTTAACTCGATCATAATCTTCTTTTGGCAAGGAGTTCACTCCTTTTTTCTTTCCTCGTTCTAGAAATAGTTCTAGGTCTAGATTTTCCCTATCTAGAATCTCCTGTAGTTCATAGTCCTCCATTCCTGCCTCACTTGGAGTCATCGCATGGTCCTTACTGATCTCCATGCAGTTTTGTAGCTCCTCCTTCTACTAGTTGTTTACTATGACATCCCCCATTTCAGCTTCTGTATCCTACTCCTTAAACTCGTTCTCCCTGTCCTAGACTGTCTCAATGTTCTCCTCTACTTCCTATAGGATTTTGAAGCTGTTGTGTCTTGTGTATCTGTCTTCACTAATCTTCTTTTGTAGCCATTTACCCCCTTTCCCTTTGCCCCCAACCTTGGTGAAACCCTCATGATCTCTGTCCAAAGAGGTTTTCTTATTGCCTTCCATATTGTTTGTTGGGCAGTCTCTGAATAAATGTCTGTGTTCATGACATTTGCGGCATCTGAATGGTATGTGCTCATAGTCCACCGTTTGCACCCATTCTTCATCATATACCTCTAAAATTATTTCTTCCGGAAGGGCTTCAGATAGATCCATTTCCACACATATTCGGGCGAAGGAGGTATATTTACCTTTAAGAGTTGCCTCTGATATTTTCAGAAAATGCCCCAACTTGTTGCCTATGGTTTTCAAAGATTCTGGTTGTCAGTAATCCAGAGGTAATGAGTATAGTCTAATCCAAACTAGTACGGATGTAAATGTTTCACATTCCGGGACAAAGTTCATCATCCATGGCCGCATGTAGAGTCCCGCCGCAGCATAGAAATAAGCCCCCCGTTCAAACACTTTGTCTTTGTCCTCAACGCTCATGAACACCACTGTGAAGAAGCCCTTAGAACCCAGATGTAAATGTATTTCTCCCTTCGGCTTCCAATGGCTCCTAATCTAGATATGTAATGCCCTCTTCATTGGCCATAGCCCCATGAACTTGCAAACGATTACATGTTCTTTCATATGGTCCCTGTCCACTTGAATCACTAGATCACTCAATATGACTCGTGGAATGATGCTTGATTTGGGTTTACAGACTCCCGTAGTATTCGTTAAAGTCATTTTTCTGTTGCCGCCTCCCTTCTCCTTTTCTTTACTTGTTTCCTGTTGATTCCTTTCCTGATCCTGGAATTCGTTTCTTCCAACTGTCTCCTTGCCTCTTGCTTCTGAAATCTTTTCAGATGGTTTTTTGAAATGCTTCCCTCCTGCTTCCTTGCCTTCCTCTATGATTGCTTGACTGTAGGAGGGAGTGGCGCCCCCCCTGCGCATCCTGCAATGGAGCCCTAATACAAACCTGTTGATGCCCCGAAAATCGTTGTATCAACATTAGGGGATAACCACCCGGTCCGGACCTTAATACAACTCCTTTTCCGTTTGGGATGGTGGCTCTGACTGGATATAATGGGACCAGTTTCCCAATAATGAATAAAAAGGGTGGATGAGTGATGGGTTGTCTGTTCTAATGATAGGTGATTAACTTAATCTATCAACAAAATAAGAGAACTAATACTAATCCCAGGAACAATTATTCTTTGGAAATGCAGCGTTTGATGATCTTTGTCTATTGACAGGCATACAAATGACTCTATCAAATAAACATAGATATTTATTCATTCAAAGATTACTTCATCTAAATAGTTAAACAAAGTGATTAACACAGATTGCTGCACTTATCATTTATATCATCGATACATACATGATTGGAAGAAAATCATACTATAAACAACCAATTGTGGAATGCATAAAGGATGATGTTAAAACACACACACACACACACACACACACACACACACACACACACACACATATATATATATGCGATAATAGCAAAAGCGATCAAATGACAATTCATATAACAAGAATGAGTCTAGACATAGATAATAGTACCATATGAGCTGCTAATCAATCCCAATATCAATCTCTATTTGAAATTCTTCCTTCAACGCAGAAATGCTTTCAAACAAAGACAGTAGTGCACATTTGTATAGTTTCCTTATCAAAATCAGAATGATTGGTCCAGTTTCATAAAAGAATATCCCTGAAGTACAATAGTGCAACTTCAGGTTTTAAGTCATATACAAAACTTTACGACCCTTTCTAAATGCATGAAAGGGTCTATAAATACTACGCTAAACTAAAAATCTATCAAAACAAAATCCTACTTAATTGGTATCAATTAATAATAACTATCTTCTTGGCAGTGATCTGGCAGCTGGCGATGTGAATCATCACTCAGGTTGTTTGCCTTTAAACCTGAGCCGGCTTATCGCCAACATTGGCTCCACTTCGGGTGGTCTGTTGAGGTGAGAACTGAGTTGGGAAGCAAAGGTGGCATCCTGAATATCGGGGATAATATACCCGATCGCATCTGTGAGGCATTTGAGGGCGGCTCTTTGGCTGTGCGGCTTCACTAAAATGAACTAATAGGCATCCCATGTCAAGCTGTTAATTTTCGCGATTAACCTTCCATTTTTCTCCAGCTCCGGGTAACATGACTGCTCCAATATCTTCGTTGCTGTTAATTTGCCTGGAGTACATTGAGAAAACATGTTAGACAAGTAAAGAGTATTATTAACCAATTCAACCAAATTACTAGTGGTTGTCTTGCATCTTGAAATCGCTCTTTCTGCCTTCATTAACTGAGATTGCCATTCTGTAAATAATATTTCTTTGTGCGATTCTAGAATCCTTGGTAGGTTAGCTGCCTGTCCCTGATCGGTATTTTGCCATTCCAGAAAATTTGTCAATGTTTCTTTGGCTTGATCCAAATCTGTCCTTGCCTTTTCTACTTTATCACTTATGGATGTCGCTAAGTCGCATAATGGTTCTGCCTTGGTGATTTGCTGACACAAAAGCTTCATTTGATTTATCAATCCCTTGTTTAATTGAAATGCCTCTGTTTTGAATTCATTTATCTGTGGGAGCTTCTTTGTTTGCTCAAGTTGAGCTGATAATTGAGCAATTTGCTCATCTTTGGATTTTATCATTTGCTCATTTGATGCTTTTAGTTGCGCCAATGCCTCAGATAGCTCCTTTTTCTTTTGGACTGCACTGTCGTCAATCCTCTGCTTTTCTTCCTGCAATTGTTTAGTCAGCTGAGTGTTTATTTGTTGTTGTACTAGCAATTGTTGTTCTGCCTGCTCTGCCTTTTGCTGCGCTTCCGATAATTGTGCTTGTAGAGAAAAGATATCCTGGTCTTTTGTCTTTAATAAACTGCTCACCTCTGATGCTTTGTCTATTGTCGTCGCCGAATAGGCTCCAGCATATTGCGATAGTTTTGTCAAATCATCAGAGGGGTCAAATTCCTCTTTCCATAGCACATTGCCCGTTACTGTTTGTTTTGGGAATAAAGAAGGTTGATTAGTCCTTCTCCTCTTCCTCTGTCGTTTGACTACAGCTTTATGCCTTGGGCTGTAGAAGACATCCAAGGGAGGAATCTCTTCAATCTGCAAAATGACTTCGCCGGAAGGATCCTTCGGGATTATTCCACTTCTTTTGATTTGGGTGGGTCGTTGGTTTCACCTGAAACCTAGTTTGAAGTCGCCTCCTATGTATTGACCTCTTTTGATGTCTCATCATCTTTAGAGCATTCCAGATTGCCGATAATCGAATTAAATTGCTGCCATTCCTGGAGCAATTTCGGATCAATTTGTGTATCTTCATTTACATTTAAACTGCCCTGTTCTTGCTCTTTCGCCTGGGTCTCTTCTTGTCTTTGCTCATGTAATTCCTCCTATTGCTTTGACGTAACAGGAGGTTCTTTATCAAGTCGTTGCTCAGGCTCGCTTGATTCTGTTGTTGGAGTCATCGCTAACAGGTCTAGAGGCAGAGTTTGCAGCCTCTGCTCTCTAAGTATTCAATTATAGCGAGCGATTTAACTTGATACATTGACTCGGCCGATACGAACAAGTCCTCAAACCTGTCTTCTTTATGCTCGAACTTGGTCAATTTGGCATGTTCGAGTGCATTATAGGCGACTTTGTTTGGATCAAATCGCCTGCTCGGTAGAGTTGCCAGGGTTAATGAGTTTATTTTCTCAACTTCTTTCTCTGCATGTTTGAAATCATGTAGAGTGTAGATACCACATCTCAAGGGAAAAGAGGGCCAGACGTGCTTCTTAGCTTTCTTTAGAGTTTGTGTAACCCCATCGGAGATGATCTGATATGCTATTTCTCTGGCCAGCAATTTATCAGGGATGTATAGAGGAAGAACGTGGGGTTTGGCTTGACTACCAAAAACTCTGATATAAGTGAACTTTTCCTCCCCGAACCAACTTCCTATGGATGTTAAATCAACCCCTGCTTGGTAGGAAATTTTAGGGGCAGGCTTATTGAAAATAGAATGATGAATGGGCAACATGAAGTTGTTGCAGATTTGATACAAATGGTGCTTGTAGTTGGTTTTCCACAACTTTTGATGGTATATGTGAACGGGTGTGGGGTCTTGCGACGTCCACCTCCATCCGAGCACAGGAAATTCAGAATTAAAACATAGGACATCTAATATATAGGCACTGTAGTAAAATGGGGGAATGAACCTTTCAGTGACGCGGGACTTGGATATAAAATCAAGAACTGTGGATGCTAACTTATCGGACAGTATATTTGCCCAATCCATTATTTCACCACTACATGCCGCCTCCATTAAGGGGACCATTTCTATGGTAAAATTGGCGGAATCATGTAATCCCCACAACCTACACATCATTATTCCAGCATAGCAGTAAGGAGAGCATAAAGAATCGACCGAGTACTTACCCGAAGATTCGTGCTTGAGTTTTGCTGGATTTTGTCTCCAATCCCGAATGGGTTCGGATTCAGTCTCATTCTCAGCTCGGAATTTCTCTAGAAATTCCGTGTTATATTTCTTCTCTGCCACTGGTAAATGATACATTTGCCTTAAATCCTCGGCTTGAAAGGAACCGAAAATTCTCCCATCTCTGGTGCTGAAGGTTCTGTCTGTAATTGGGATTTCCTGAACCGCCCATCTAACCACATCTGTATATGGGAGAATTTGCTCTCGAGCCGCTATTCGATGAAGAAAAGAGTTGGCTAAATCCCTTAGATTAGCCTCGGATTTACGAGTGCTGTCGGCTGAGACTTGTTTTGTTGTCACCCTTGGCTCTTCGGATTCGATCAAATTATAGGTGCCTTGCCAAGTAGTTCTGGCAAGTCCTAGGCATGTAGTATCCGATATTAGTCCTTTCTTTTTAGTGCTTGGATCAACGACAGGTTGCCCTGTGGCTGGCAAAGCGGAAGCCATTGTAGTTTTTTTGGACTTCTTCCCCATTCTGCTTGAATCTGTTACTTCAGAAGAATTCTGCACAGAGATGATAATGGACGTAATACATAAAATGATAGCGCAAATCGAATATGACTGAGATATATATCGATGAATGCATGGCGAACGATTAACTTAAGGTGGCCTCGGATAAAATCTGTAAAAAGATCTCAGGCTTACTGTTTCATTAAATGGTCGTTAAGACCTGTCAATCCTATCAATGCCCGTCAATTCGATTAATGGCTGAATGATTTATTTGAAGCGTGCCTTGGATGTTTTGGCGGTTAAGCGCAGTTGAATGGATCTTCGGAAGTTAAGGCTTTTAATACAAATAAATCGTATTAAACCCGCTTTAAGATTTTCTTTGAAATATGTGCTTTTGGCTTTATCGCAATCGGGCGTCGGGGGGAAATCATAAATCATTATATTGGTTCTGTTTGGGATTCCCGATCGCCGATAGCGATATCGCATCGTGTTGGGAGTACTGAGTGGGACACTTTAATAGCATGCATAGATGATCGCCGATTGCCGATAGCGATATCGCATCGCATCGGAGCAAAAGGAAGCTTTATTGCGCCAGTTCATTATCACCGATATCCAATAGCCTATTTCACATCGGAGAAAACCAATGGGTCCTTAAGTTGTGTTTCCTTTGTCATTGCGATATGCGATCTTGTGATCGCTTTATCGCAATGATAAAAGGTTAATTATTTATATATAAGGCCTTTGATTGGTTTCTTCAAAAATGTTTGATAATGTTTAATTTTATTATTTCAGACCTTTTTGAATAAAACTAAGTTGATACCAATTAAAATTAAAAAAGGGACCCATTTCATATTATAGTTTTGGGATAATAATGATATGAAATGGGGGGTTGTTGTAGGGCACAACAAAACCCTAGCGCCAACTTCAAACCTCGCTCAAGTTGCAGACCTAGCTCCTTAGTTTATTTTCTCCCAATCTATATATAACTCATTTTCATTTCAAGTGGATATTTCTAAAAAAAAAAAAAAAAAAATAGTCATTTCAATCAAAAATTTCTTCACACTTTATTACATGTAATTATGAGTATGGATCTTAACATAGTAGTATGGGTAATTACAGGGTATCAATAGGGAAGGAGGACCTAAGAATTTAATACTTAGTGGTGCACTTTTATGAAATTATGAAATGTATTAAGAATGTCGGGGAATGAGAGATGAACGAGTGTGAGAAATTATTTTGTAAAGTATTTTGTTTGATTGTGGGAAGACATAGTTGGGACACAAAAATTTAATAATTAAAACTAATTTTCGCCACTTTCAAAGTTAATAATTGAAAATTTGTGGTCTGATTTACATATTAATTATCGAAAAACATGGTTAGATTTCTGTTTGTTCATTTGAATTAGATTTT
>APFE031211141.1:0-17166 GCA_000404065.3 Pinus taeda | reverse complement strand
ATATAATTACAAATTAAAATTAAAAGAGATTTTTTTTTTCAAATTGAAATTATAAAATGAAATCCAACCATGTTTCTTAAGATTTGTAACACATAAATACAACCATGCTTTTCAATAATTAATAGACCATACCGCCCGATTTGGAATTTTTTGATGGCGTAAATAATTAATAGACCATATCACCTGATTTGGCATTTTCTAATGGCGTAAAAATATGGAAATTATTGTAGGGAATACAGATAAACACTCATTAATTTTTTATTTAATTTAATTTCACAATTTCTTCGTATAACTTATTTTTCGTTTTCAATCAATAATTCTAATTTAAAAAAAAAATACTCATTTTCAATCAAGAATTTCTTCACACTTTCTCTGTATTATTAGAACTTGAAGACTCACAAAGTGAGCGTGTTTATTTCATTACCCATCACCATTATTTATACATCCATGAGTCTGATAATCAACACTAATCTCCACTCACTCCTACTGACTATTGATTACCCTACTGGCTAACACTAAACTCATTGTCATATGAACAAGGTTTATTGTCACATGAAAAATCATGGATGACGTCGTCATTAATACTCTAACACCTCCCCTTAATCACGACCTAAACTTTAAAGTGCCTGCTGGTCTCAATCTCAGCTAAGGGTTACAATAGTACATAAAAAAAACTTGATAACGAAGTTGTATTCTTGTTAAAGTATAATGATGCACCTTTGTCCTGAATGGGATCTCTTATTCAGAAGCCCCAAGCCGCTCACTATGGATCCACCTAACGAAGATGGTGTGCTCCTCTCGTTGACTGTCAAATGGTGACATAGAATCCTCTTTGTGAATAACTGGGTGCGTTATCAACAACAATCAAACATACAGACTTCACCAAAGGTGAAAAGTCACACAAACATACCTTCATGCTCAGCACAACATTCTCAATCTTCAACTCCACATTGAAAACAACTCCACACATTGGCAGACATATTCAAAGGGCCACTTTATGGCAACACAATGCAGCCACACCAATACGGCTTGCAACAAAAACTATTGGCTCCTTCGATTAAAAAAAAAACACACACACACACACCAAACACATTTTTGGCTTCAACATGCCACACCAATATTTTAACATAGATTCACATTCCAACACAGCTTCACAACAGTCCTAGGTGGCACACAATCCACCAATCCTTTCTACACGCTGGGTGAGATGGTATGCAACCCAAATGTTTCACGGTAACAATTAAATATAGGGGTTGTCTGTGATTGAACAATGGTTATTCCCACAAATCACAATCTTAACAATAAATCAACACAAAACTTTCCTCACACTCACCCCACATTCTTTCCTTCTCCAAACATGGAGACCACTCTTCAAGTCGCAGCTCAACTACACGACAACCACAGGCTTGAAACTCCATGCACTCTTTCAACATTCGCACCAAAATTGGTCGTCTTCCCTTCATGTTAGGTTCACCACTAAACACAACACGGACACCAATCTTAGCATCCTCCACCAGGTTCCAACACCACAACGCAAAACTGCACAATGCCTCCTCAACACACTAGATTCCATGGTACAATCGGCGAGTTGGTTTCTTTTGCACCTCCAATCACATATGCATCAAATCCTTCTCAGCACACCATGACATGCCTCTCTACTCCTCTTCCTCAAGTGCACTTGACAGCCAACACGTAGGAAAACATAAACAAACTTCACCAAAGGGCAGTTCAATTCCTTAGACTACCACCAGACCTTTAAAGCTCATCACACACACAATATAATTTAATGCCTCCACATAGTAGGGTGACAGATCAACTCTCTAACGTCCTATTAAACTAGCACCAATGTGCACAACTGCTTTAAGTAACGACCTTCACAGGTCAGGCTTCACTTTTCACAATAGGCAATTCTTTTGTAGGTAGCACATCAATTCTCCTAATGCCTCACATTACATACGACCTCACACAACATTCGCACGATTGTGCCAATATTGGCATCCTCCACATATAGTGTCAAAACTCCACAAAAATTGCAACAAACAACGTCCTCCACAAGCACTCAATTCGACAACAACTCTACACAGGGCTCAACCTAGCAGCAAAAAACAATATCACTCAGTCACACCTTTTTACGCAAGATCGAACACACTGACAACTCTACTCAACTCCAACACTTAACACGCACACCAAGTCTTCCTCATGACTTTGGACTCTCACACTCACCCCACCAGTGTTCAAACACTCTTATTAACAACACTCTATCCCACGAATAAGTTCACGAACAGTGGTTTGGAGGGACTGAAAGCTTGCAACAATTAAAAAATAATTGCATCAGCAGCACAAGTATACACATCACATAATGAAAAATTGCATTGTCCTCTTCCGGTGCACACTTCACGCCACTGAGCCTACATCTCTCACTCTTTGTCAAACAACATCCACTCAAATCTCTTTAAATGTACTCCAACAACACTAATATGTTATCTCCCTAATGCAACCCACACCATTGGTCACTCCACTATCACAAACCCAGCACGAAGCTTGAAATTTGAAACTAAGCCGAAACCCTAAGTTCTGATACCATATTAGAATTGAAGACTCACAAAGTGAGCTTGTTTATTTCATTACCCATCACCATTATTTATACATCCATTAGCTAGAGAATCAACAATGATCTCCACTGACTCCTACCGACTGTTGATTACCTTGCCGACTAACATTGAACCCGTTGTCATATGAACAAGGTTTGTTGTCACATGAACAGTCACGGACGATGTCATGATTAATACTCTAACATATTATTCTAACACATATAACTCATTTTCACTGTTTTTGTGCAACAAAGTTTCAATTTGTTTTATTATATGTAAGTACAAGTATGGATCTTAACATAGTAGTATGGGTAATTAAACAGTATCATATGGCACCATATACACTTTAAATTCCACTTGTTGGTTCAAGCAGATCTAGAAATAGAAAGCCCCATTAAAAACTATTTTATTTACTTGGCTAGTCTGGCATAATAAGACATCGACGTGGGAAAATATTCAAAAGCTGAGAATCCATGGTCTAGGAAGGTTCCCTCTCTATCGAGATGCTTTGGAGACTAATCTACACCTCTACCTGGAATGTCTGATTTCCCTTCAGGTATGGTATAGATTTTTTCCACTTTTTAAACACACCTTTTATAAATTTTATCTCTATTGAACAATGTCTTCAACGATGGATAGAGATAGGGGGTAAACATAAATCCACTCCCCTATTTATACTCTGGGAGATTTGGAAGGCTAGGAACTAATACATATTTGAGGGATGCGCTATAAACATCCTACATATTTGCACTACCATGGGAAGGTGGATGGAAAATTGATCTGAACTTAAGCAAGAACGCAGAAAATTACAGACATAATCATAAATATAAAGATTCAGCAGAAAAACACTTCATTTCATTAATAGAAAAATAATGAACTATAATTACAAACATAATGGAAACAAGATAGCTCGGGTGACGGTAGCTTATCTCTGAGAAGAGATGTGGTAGCTACATGCCTCTGAAATGTGTTACAATGAGGCTCAAGGGAATATTTATTATTGAAAAAGATGAGAAAACCCTAAACAACCTAACCTTAGGAGATGTAATATCAAGAGTTTGTGGACCTCATTGGTGTTAGTTGGGTATCCAACTTCTCAGGGTCGTAACTTGGTCATATTATCTCCATTTGGTGCATACGATACCTTGTTGGAAAGGTCTCTCTGAATATTACAACTTTCGCCACAAGCCCCTACCTATAGAAGTGGGCCTACATCAGACCTCAAAACAACGCCGTGTAGGGGGTCAAAACTGCTCTAGAAGTTCAAGACCCGAAAAAATGCTAAAAATAGTAAATGCTGAAATAAACAAGGAAACATATGGAAATAACTGGAGGGTCTAGGTGGAATAGGCAGGTGGCCACCGATATCCACCTAGATCATTCCTCCCCCTTAGGAAGAAATGGCCCCCATTGCGTGCATAGCCTCCATGTGAGCACTGGTGCAAAGAAGAGGTGATGCTTTAACTTGGAAAGCGCATATTTTTGGGTTTCAGACCAAAAAACATTTATTTTGCTCCACCCTTAGTGACTTGAATTAAAGGCCAAGTGATATGAGAGAACCCCAACATGAACCTGAGGTAGAAATTGGCAAGACCCAAAAAGTTGCAAAGCTTTGTAAGAGTGGTCGAGGCTAGCCAATCCTGAATGACTTGTATCTTGGTTGGGTCCACATGTACACCTTGCTGATCAATGATGTGTCGCAGATATTGAACCCGGGTCAGGCCAAAAGAGAATTTCTCCAAGTTAGCACACATCTTGTGTTCTCGTAGGGCTTGAAGGACCTGTCGAATATGGTGGAGGTGCTCTTCCCAACTCTGGTTGAAGATTAAGATATCATCTAAATAAACCACCACGAATGCATTGGTGAAGGGTCGCAATATGTCATCCATCAGTCTCATTTAGATTGCAGGGACATTCGTTATTCTGAACGGCATGACCAACCATTTGAAAAGGCCCTCCTTGAACTTGAAGGTAATCTTCCACACATCAGAGGGTTCAATAGGCACCTGGTGATAACCTGAAATCAAGTCAATCTTGCTGAAATATTTGACCCCCTTAAGCTGGTCCAGAAGGTGATCAATCCACAAGATTGGGTACCTATTCTGGACAATGATCTTGTTAGCGCCGGATAGTCAATGCAGAGTCTGCAGGTCCCATCCTTCTTTTTTATGAAAATAACTAGGCTTCCATAGGGTGATGAGCTTGGCCCTATGCTCCCTTTTTGCAATAGTTCTTGAATTCGCCTCTTGATATCATTGTTATCCAAAACAAAGTGTTGATAGATCAATCCATTTGGTAGTGGCACGCCTGGGGTCAGATCAATGGAGTGCTTGACTTGACAGTGCAGAGGTACCCCTCTAGGTGAGGCAAAAATATCCCTGTACTCCTCCAGCACCTTGTCCATTTGTTGCTCCTGTGCAGAGGAGCCCTCCTGGAAGCCGTCGCCATGAAATTATTCTTGCCCTAAGGGCCAATCATAAGGAAAACAAATTTCTTGGTTTGGGAAATGATCTTACTACATTTCCTTGTAGTGATGAAAGAGATGGCGATAAGCGGGGCTACCTCCAGTATCCTGTACAAATTATTGGCCAAAGTAATAATCACAGAGGGAGGTCTAGACTCATATACAAAATGTCACTTCCACAAGTATGGTTGTCCTAACAATACATCATAAGATTCAAGAGGAGCAACATCACACAATACCTCATCCATGAAGGGCTTGATGTTGTAGGGAAGGTGACACTGCTGGCTGACATGGAGATCGCGTGCTTGGTGAAGCCACCTGATGGTGTATGGTTTTGGATGTGTTATAGTATTTAGGCCCAACCACTTCATGAACTTTGTTGAAATGAGGTTCTTTTTGATGCCACTATCGACAATGAACTCTAGTAGAGAACCCTTCACCCACATCTGTGAGTGGAAGAGGCATTCCCCCTCCTCTGGATCTCCATGCTCAATCTTCTGAATCTTGGTGGTGGACACGGTGGCACTGGGATCCACATCAATGATCTGCTTCCCTTTATTATTCCCTTTATCAGGTTCAAGTTCAGAGTTGGAACATGCGTCTGATTCGGTGGCCTTCAGCTCGACCACCAGTGACTGCATGGCCCGACACACACTTGTGTTATGAGTGGAGATCTTATGGAACTTGCACCATTTTCCCGTGTCCTTCTTTGTCTTTGTGGTGTTGTTATTTTCTTGCAGCTTCAGTGGGTTGTCCTGGGTAGCCTCTCCTTGGCTCTGCCCTTTTCCTTGTGGTTTGGGGGCACCTATTCCTTGCTTTGGATTAGAAGATCCAAAGTACCGCTTATTTTGTTTAAACTTCTTCTCAATCTTGACAATGTATCGGTATGCCCTACTAAGTGAGGAAATATCCAAGAACTCCATCTCGTCCTGGATGTACTTGTGTATACAGCCGCAATACTTGATTACCAAATGTCACTCAATATCCTTGATACCCAACTTTGTGCAAAAGGTATGGAAATTATTTGTGAACTTAGACACATCTTGGTCCCTTCCTTGTCGTAGCATGGTCCACTTTATGTATTTATCTTCATAGCTCCTGACAGGGTAATATTGTTCCTTGATGGCATCTCAGAAAGAATCCCAAGTGGGTGCAGCTAAAAACAATGAGGGTTCACTCTCATCTTTTTGTTGAAAGTAGGTTTCCCACCAGTCCTTGACATGTGGGGTGGCTTTGAGAAGTGAAAAAGTAATCTTTTCCCAATTGGAAAAGTCGTGAACTGAAAAATATCCTTCCAACAGATTTAACCATTTATTTATGGTGTCTGCATCTATCATGCCCTCAAATATGGGAATATCGAAGTTAACTTGTCCCTTAAAAGGAGTGGCACCTCTAGAGTGGTTGTTGGATGAAGATGTGTCGCTTGTGAGTAGTCATCGAAGGATCTGGGAAAATTTATCCATCATCGTGTTCCTCTGTCTCTCGAGGGTTTCCTCGAGCAACATTTTGAAAGGATCTCCTGCCCCCTCATCTTTCTTTTCTTCTACCATGGGAGGTCGTTGGTTTTGCGAGGTTGATTCAACCAGATTGAGTCCTAACTCTTTATACCCTGACTTGGTTGGGGACATGCAAAGAAAAATAGAGAAAGAATAAAGTACTTTGATGCCACTGATTTGAACTTAAATAGGAATGCAAGACATTACATATATAATCATAAATATAGAGATGTAAAAGAAAAAAAACTTCATTTCATTAATAGAAAAATACTTAACTATGCTTACAAACATAATGGAAATAAGATAGCTCAGGTGATGGTAGCTTATCTTCGAGAAGAGGTGTGGCAACTACATGCCTATGGACTGTGTTACAATGAGACTCAAGGGCCTATTTACAATTGAAAAACATGAGAAAGCCCTAAACAACCTAACCCTAAGAGATGTAACACTAAGAATTTGTGGGCCCTGTTGGGTAGCCAACTTCCCGAGGTTGTAACTTGGTCATATTATTTCGTTTGGTGTGTATGATACCTTGTTGGAAAGGTCTATTCGAGTACTACAAATTTCGACATAGGCACTTGCCTATGGCTATAGACCTACAGTGGACCTAAAAAAATGTCGTTTAGGGGGTCAAAACTGCTCCGGAAGTTTAGGACCTGAAAATTTGCTAAAAATAGTAAATGATGAAATAAACAAGGAAACATATTAAACTGACTCGAAGGTCTAGGTGTAATAGGTGGGTGACCACCAATATCCACCTCGATAAAAAATATCACAAACATGATGCAGGTGGTCGAGGACTTACTTCATCGATCCATTGCCCCAAACATCTTATCCCCTACTTACTACTTCGATAGAGCAACACAGGAAGGCATATGTGGTTGTGGCGTATGGATCAAATTTTACAATAGAACACATCACAAATTATCTTAGGACGAAGGGGATGGTACAAACTTGAGAGTAGAGACCCTAGCCCTTTGGGGACTCCTCTAGTTTTCCAATCGAGTGTCTTTGGGCACGATCCACATATATGAAGATTCAAAAACTCTCATTGATGGAGTGTCAAGTCGAGTGCCTTTTCTTCCACCTGGCTTGGAGGGTTGGATCCACCACATTGACTATCTTACAGGTTCCTTCCACCATATATCCTTTCAGCATATCTACAGGGAGTCAAATTCCGTGGCAAATAATTTATCCAAATAGGGTTTAGATGAGGAATTAGTTTTCATACATTACAGGTTCATGGAGGAAAATGTGACTAGAGAGGAGGGCATAGTCCAACTTCCTTTCATATGAGTTTCATGTCTACTTTTGATTAGCATGATTGAACTTTTTCTAACCTTTATGCTAATATTTTTTATGAGCATATTAGTGTATATGGACTTTTTGCAATGGGAACAAATGGATGTCACTTTTCATTATGTTAGTATCAAAATAGAGACTCTATATGTATTTAAAATGTTATTTGAAATTTACTGAAAAATATACTAGTACATAATATACACCAGTGTTTTTTTTATCTGAAAAAATAAAATTATAATGTATCATATGTGGGAATAGGGTGTGGGAACCTAAGTATTTAATACTTTGTGTTGCAATTTTATTAAATTATGCAAAGTATTAAGAACGTAGGGGAATGAGAGATGAACAAGTGTGAGAAAGTATTTTGTCTGATTGTGGAAAGAGGCAATGGGGACGCAAGAATTTAATAATTGAAATCCTTTTTTGCTGCACTTTCAAAGTTAATAATTGAAATTTTGTGGCCTGATTTATATAGCGGGATGGAAAATAAGACTAATATTTCAAAGGATGTGGTATGGTCGATTAATTATTGAGAAGCATTGTTGGATTTATGTGTGTTCATTTGAGTTAGAAATAAATTTTAATTTTAATTTTATTTTAATTTAATATTATCTATAAAATTTATATTAAAAAATAGTTATATTTAATTAATGGAAACTTAATTATAAATAAAAAGTGATAGTGAGTTATTATAATAATATATAAAGAAAGTGTAGAGAAATATTCCTCTCTATGGGTATGAATGGAATTGTTAGGTCCCTATACTGCTATTGTACCCCCTTATTGTTATACGTGCAACCCCCTTAATGTATTGTTGTGCCCATGTTGTTATTATTGTGCCCCATAAAATCCTACTATTGTTATTGTTGTGCCCCTACAATATTATTGTTATGTAGGCTCTAATTATATTGGGACCCCTTAGACTCTTATATATAGAAAAGAGGCCTTGTCATTTGTATCATCAAAGAATTGTTCATTTGTGTAATTTAAAGGAGGATTCCTCATCAAAGAGGTTTATTTTGAATTCGTTGATCTACCTCTTCTTCTATTTTGTGAGTTGGTTTACTAACAATTGGTATCAGAGCTTTGGATTCTAGGGTTTCGCTGCTTCAAACAGGCCACCGTGGCATTTTTGCTATAAAACATTTCTATGATGTTTCAGAAGTTGAAAATAAAACCCGTTTGAACAGAAAGATTTTTAAACCTCTTTCCTGAATTTTAGATCTTTACTCGCTATAATTTCAAAGATATGAGCTCATGAATTTAAGGTTTTTGCAGACTCCAAAATTCCATCGCAAATAGGTCATCGTGGAATTTTTGCTATAATGTTTTTTACACGTAGCTTCGAAAGTTGAAATTAAAACCCATTTGTGCCGAAATCATGCTACACCTCATTTACAAATTTCAAAACTTTGTTCGTGATATTTTCAACGATATGATCAAAGGAAGTTAGGGTTTTTGTAGGCTTCTAAATTCCATCTCAAACAAGTGAAGTTGGGAAAAGCGTCATAACTTTCTCTCTGAGCATCAGATTCAAATTTCGTAAAAATTAACAGAAAGAGGAAGGATTGTAGTTTGTTGGGTATCGTTTTCAAGGCTGAAGTTCAAAACAGTGACTCATGGAACTTCGTACAAATTCGCTCTACTGAACTAATCTATAATCAGGCCATTGTAGGAAATTAGGCATAACGCTTTCTTGAAGAATCCAATCTTGATCAGACCTGTGGGGTTGGAAATAGGATTCAGAGGGATACCAAAGTACGTAATTTCAGAACTTGGAGATCTGAAATGACTGCGTTATGGTCATTTCAAGATCAATTTCATAAAAGCAAGAAAAAGAGATATGAGGAAGTTTGATGGCAAGGATTTGGAAACTTGGATACTACAAACAAAGCAATATTTTGGTCTACATGATGTGCAATTGTTACAAAAGGTACATATTGTATATTTATATTTAGAACTAAATCAATTTGTATGGTATAGAGGGATTTGTTCTCGTAAACCAATTGTCACCTGGTCAATTTTCACAGAGGAAATGATAGCACATTATGAGGATACAAACAGAAACACCTTCTTTAGCCAATTGATAAATCTCAAACAAAAGGGTTCAATGGAAGAGAAAATCGAGGATTTCCAAAAATCAAATATAAAGGTAAATGATATTCTAGAGAAGCAAAATATTGATGTCTTCATAGGGAATTTAAATGATAGCATCTAACATGAGTTTCACCTTTGGGAACTTGATTCATTGGAGAAATCATACAGGTTGGCAAGAAAAATTGAAAGAAAAATTATGGAAACAAGGAAGCCTACCACTCTTAACTATAAATATGGAAGTGTTGTTTCTCCTAGCCTTCGACAACCTACAAGGTTGAAACCAAAACAATTGGAAGAAAAAAGAGAAAAAGCGCTTTGTTACAGTTGTGATAGAAAATACACTAAAGGTCATAAGTGTGCTGGGAAGAAATTAATTTACATAGATGGGGAAGAGGTGGAAGAAAAGAAACAAGAAATGTCAAAAGAAGAGGATATCCACCAAGAACCAACCCCAAAGAAAGAATAAATTAATTTGACCATATCTTGTAATGCATTGACAGGAATTACAACTCCTCAAACTCTCAAGATAGAAGGACATATCAAGAAGAAAAAGGTAATAATGTTGATTGATTCGGGTAGTACCCATAATTTTATTCATTGTAAGATAGTCAAGGAATTGAATTGCTTCCTATATCCATCACCAGAGTATCAAGTAATGCCTGCAAATGGAGGAACCATAAATTGCTCTAGAAGGTGCCATAATATCAAGCTATCCATGGGAGAATATGCCTTGAATAGTCCAATGCTTTCCATTCCAATAGGTGGTGTTGATGTTGTACTAGGAGTCTAATGGTTACAATCTTTGGCGATGATAGCTTTCAATTTGCAAGAACTTTTATTGAATTTTTTTGGGAAGGAAAGGAAGTTGAATTAAGGGGTATTGCAGGGAAACCAAGAAAGATAATCAACTATAATGGCATGACAAAGATTCTAAAGAAAGAACAACGGGGCATAATATGTTCGTGCTACAGGTTCAAACAACGAAACCATCTATTTCTCTAGATCTCCAAAAAGTCTTGGACAATTATTCTAAGGTTCAAGCAGTGGAAGATCACATCGATCATAAAAAACAAGTTCTCCAACTCTTAAAGGATAACCTCACTTTGGTGCAAAATCAAATGAAACAACAGGCAAGTCAACACAGCAACAAAATAAATTTTGATGTAGGCATCTGGATATTTTTACAGCTACAACCATACAAACAAATTTCCCTCAAGCAAGATAAGAAGGATAATAAATTATCACCAAAATACTATGGTCCTAACAAGGTGTTGCAAAATATTGATACTATGGCATACAAATTATAGTTTCCTGCATCTTCCCGAGTGCATCTAGTTCTCTATGTTTCATGCTTAAATAGGGTTATAGGTAACAAGCTCCCAGTTCAAACAATATTATCAAAACTTGACGAGGAATGAAAAATCATATTGGAACCTGAAGTAATCATGGAATCAAGAACCCAATAGCTACGAAATCGATCAATTTCAAAGTATCTCATCAAGTGGAAGAACTTACCTGCTGAAGACTTCACATGGGAGGATGATAATTTTATATAGAAGCATCCAGAAGTACTCAAGCGTTGAAGAGCTTAGTTTTTTGGAGGAGAGGGGCATGTTAGGTCTCTATACTGCAAGTGTACCCCCTTATTGTTATTAGTGCAACCACCTTAATGCATTTTTATTCCGATGTAGTCACCATGTTGTTATTATTGTGTCCCATAGAAGCCCATTGTTGTTATTGTTGTGCCCCTACAATATTATTTTTATGTAGTCTCTGATTATATTGGGACCCTTAGACTCCTATATATAGAAAGGAGGCCTTGTCATTTGTATCATCGAAGAATTTTTAATTTGTGTAATGTAAAGGAGGTTGCCCCCTTAAAGAGGCTTATTTTGAAGTCGTTGATCTATCTCTTCTTCTATTTTGTGAGCAGGTTTCATAACAGGAATAAGGAGTTATGTGAAAAAAGTGTTGACAGGTTGCATATTATTCAAAGATGTAATCACATGTAATTAAATAAAACTCAATTATATATAAAAATTGGTATTTTTAGTTAGCACAATAAATGCAAAGAATTCCTAGATGTGGGGTTGAATAGAATAAAGGAGTTATGAAAAAACGATATGCTGAGATGTTGTGGGGTTCAATGGAATAAAATTAGATATAATAAAATATGCTAGGGATAATGTGGGTATGAATCTAAAATAGAGAGATTTAGACATTTCTTTTTATTCAATTCACAATTCACAACTTATAATTTCTTTCCACTTTCTTCATATATCATATTTGTGGTCACTCATTGTAACTAAATTGCAAGTATTAAATCCTATTTTCCTACTTTTTAATGCTATGAACAAAATATATTTTTATATTTTCTTTTATCTTATGAATTGCTATAATTACTATGGCTATGGATATGAGATATTATAAATGTAATTACATATTGTATCTTAGGATGGGTTTGAATATAATGATGTATGAAAATGAATTAAATATTAAGGAATTGAAGAAAATGATTGATCATTCCAAATTTACTATAAAAGAAGATTTATCAAAATGAAATCAACTTAATAATTGCTAACATATTATAATATTGTGTTTAGGAGAAAATCTTTAACTATAAAAAAAATATTTACTTTGTTAATTCAAATTAATTTGACATTCTTAGTATTTGAAATAAGGAGATGGAAAAACACAAACATAAAAGGACGTGCATGATTACTTTATAAACATCAAGAAGATGACCATAAGGTGTAAGTGATGTTACATTTCCCTACTTATAAAAAAGAAAGACATTGTATCATGAAAATTTTAGTTCATAGAGCTTGTCGAGTTTGTTGTAAGTTTCAACCTTGCACAAATTATTCTTGCATACAAATTCTTAGTAAAATATAAATTATACAATGGAAAACACACAAATTTACACAAATATTTTATCCTAAAAACGCAAACTTAGGAAACCAACAAGTTTTTTTTTTTCATTATATTTTATGTATAGTATTACAATACATATTGCTGAATATGAACCACCAATCCAACCAAAATCATGGGAAAAGTACCATGCATGATAAAACCACAGGAAAAACCACCACGTGACACAAAACCTCTTTTAGCAAAACATGGGCAGAAAACCACAAAAAATGGATATATAAAACTACCCAAAATGGGACACCTCCTTGAACTCTGTGAGGGCTCCTACCTCCTTTCATACCCCCGAACCAAGGGGGGATAAACAAATACCCCCCCTTGTTCGTGGTGCATATAAATCATGCAAAGAATATAATACATACCCAACATTTGCTAACACAAAAAATATGTAGTTGTATTAAGAATGTTTTAGAACACTACCAAAAAAATAAGTATAAGTGTGGCCAGTTGAGACATCTTTGAAATAAAGGACATCAACATTGTAAATGCAATATTTTTCATTTTTGGTTCCATAGATTGTACAAGTTCCATATAGATGTAAACACAAATATTTTATTTTAATCTAACATTCATAATACTATGTTAGACTTTCAAAGATATATTTTGTTGTGATGTAATGGTTGATCAATTATTAATGAAAAATGGCTAAATTCCATATATTGTCAATTGAACTTGAGAATTAATTATATAGTTCTAATAATGGTGACAACTCATGGCCACTTTTCACATGAAACCTCACGATCATTCACATGTTTAATGAAACATTGTATTAACAATAATTTATTTGTATGGTCTATTATCATTTCTCAAAACAAGGCTATTGTAGGAAATTATCCCATATGGCCAAGGTTGAAAACCTTAACAGAATGGACAGAAGAAACTCAAGGCACTAGAAAAAAAAATGCAAACAAGGTAATTACTAATCTACTAGACATGAGATTTACTTGTAGGTTTGATGATTGTAGTAAATCATTTTTCCTCTTCTCTCCTTGTTTCCCATGAACTTCGAGCCTACAACCAACATAGGTGGAAAACAACCAAGCAACAAAGAATCAAAGCATACATACATCTATTAGCTTATTTCAATCAAATATTAAAACATAGAAAGGAAATTAATTGCATACAACAATAAGATTTGAAAAAAAAATTGTTTCTTTATTATTTAATCCACAATATTGGTACATACACATAAACCTACTTCTTGTCACACACACTAAATAGGACCATCTTTCAAATTCCTCTTTCATGTCTTGCTTTAGTCTTCCACTCCAAGATGATGAAGAATCAATCATGATATAGGGGAGGGATAAACAAGACAAGGAAACTAGGGTTTACTAAGGAGAAATACTTAAAAGAATACAAGAAGAATGGCTTGGACAATGGAAAATTTGCTAGAGCTAGGATACTTATGGAAAGAAATAGTTTTTTCATAGCCATGCCATCCTTTTATACCACCAAATATTGATTTGGGTGGTTAAGATACAAGCTACAACATGTGGCTTTCAATCTAACTCATAAACTCCACCTTAGTATATGAGAAAATGTGCACATTTAATTTATTCTTTTTATCCACATTAGATCATTACATTGTTTTTCATCAACCTAACTACTTTTAGAGTGGAAAACGTGAAGGAAACAACTCATATTACCATTTTTTATGGTGGGACCCAGTTTGGAAAATTGGGGTTTGTAACCTTTTGGAGCGGGTTGAGGTCTCAAACGAAATTTTTTGGGGGTAAAAATTTGTTGCCTAAGAGCCACACCATTTTGTGTTATTTTACACATAGATACCTCTCCAATGGTAAAAGGATCATCTCAATCAAATTACACATGAAAAATTTATGCCACTGAGAAGTTGACCTTCCTGTTTTGACCACCAGAATTTAAGAGGATGCCATGTCAGCCCATAATATCCATGGAAAAGAGTTTAGCCACACACTACAACAAAACAGGCAATTTGCGCCAGATTTAGCACCAGATTTTAATGCATTTTTTTCTCAATTGGGATGAGCAGCTTGGCGCTAAATCTGGCTCTATTGTACAATTTTTAAAGCGTCCTTTTTTGCACCAAATTTTTCATCTTTTTTACACCAAATTTTCCATCCTTTTTTGCATCATATTTTGCACCAAGATTTTCATTTGGTTTTACAATAAGTTTTGCTTCTAGTTTTGTGCCATTTTTTGCATCTATTTTTGCATCATTTTTTGCTTCCTATTTTGTGGCATTCTTTGCTTCTAGTTTTGTGTCATAATTTGCATCGATTTTTACACCATATTTGGCATCTGATTTAGTGCCTTTTTTTACATCCAATTTGTGCAATTTTTGCATCTGATCTTATGCCAGTTTTTGCTTCTAATTTTGTACTTATTTTTACATCTATTTTTGTGCCAGTTTTTCTCCCTTTTTTTACACCATTTTTTCCATCCAATTTTGCACATGTTGAATCTTATTTAGTGTCAAATTTTGCATGCATTTTTGCACCATTTTTTGCATCCACTTTCGTGTTTTATTTATCTCCCTTTTTTGCATCCTATTTTGCACCATATTTTGCATTTAATTTTGCATCATTTGTTTCATCCAATTTAGCATCATTTTTAATACCATTTCTTGCATCCAATTTTGCATCCTTTTGAGCATCTAAATTTGCATCCCACTTTGTTTCTATTGTTACGTTCTATTTTAACCATTTTTTTCGTCTACTTTTGCATTTGTTTTTGCACCAAGTTTTGAATGATTTGTTGCACCTCATTTTACATCCAATGTTGCATCTCAATTTGCTTCCAAATTTGAGCCATTTTTATGCCCATTTTTGCACCATTTTTTCTTCTTTTGTGTCCAATTTTGCACCATTTTTTATGTTCAAATTTGCATCCTTTTTGGTATCTAATTTTTCATCCTTTTTGGCTTCAAAATTTGCATCCTTTTTTTCTGCTACATTTTGTGTCCACATTTGCATCTCATTTTTCACCTAGATTTTAGTTTCAATTTTCATCTAGTTATGCATCATTTTTGACATCCTTGGTTTCACCATTTTTTAGTCCCATTTTGCATCTTGTTTTGTGTCTTTCCTTACATCCCTTTTTCATCCTAATTTTACACCATTCTTTGAATCCTCATTTTGGTGTCCATATTTGCATCCTTGTTTGTGCCCAATTCGGTATTCTTTCATATGCCCTATTGTGTTCCCTTCTTTGTGTCTAGTGTTGCACCATTTTTTTATTTTACTTTAAAACCCTTTTTTTGTCATTGTTTTCATCTTGTTTTGATGGCTAGTTTAACATCCAATTCTACTCCCAATTTTGCATCCATAGTTAAATCCACTTTTGGCTTCTTGTTTAGAGTTTTACTTTTATTTCTATTTATGACCCCCTCTATGGATTCATTTTACTAAGTTCATTTACATAGTGAAATATATTAAAGTTTCTAAATATCATTTTGTTGTAGGATTTAATGCATGGTTAGATGAAAATAAAACCCTCTTAGTTTATCCCGGAAACCTAGGACAAACCAATTAAGAGAAAGGTTGTTCTAAGGCTTAGGATTCTTAGTAGATAAAGATGTAGAGTATAGATTAAGAAAAAGAGTATGAATTCTTGTGAGTCCTCGCATGCAGGTCTTCTTGGAGTTTTTAGTATAGCTAGGAAGCGCTCCAAGCTGGCTCCAAAGCTTGGTCCTACACATAAGACAAAGAATAAAGCAACCTTCACAACATAATATCTTGATAATCGAAACTATTAGAAACATATAAATATTATTGAATAAATAATACAAACCAAAATTCCAGACATCCTTAGTTAAATAGAAGAAGTGAAGAATGAATAGAAACATATGGAAGGAAGAACAAGGGATCTATATGAATAAAGGAGTTGGAGGAAAGTTACAACAATCATATGTAGTTGCAACAACACCTCTCCCAACTCATATCTCCAAAACTCTCCCTCTCAAGATAGATCTCAGCATCGTGAAAATACAAGAATTTCCATCATTTTTCAATGGCCAAGCCTCCAATATATAGGAAAGTGAAGGCTATGAAGATTTCCCAAATTCCTCATTAGTTCAATTTGGGAAAAATCTTTTGGGTCAATAATGTTTCCTCATATAAAAATGGCCTTTTCCACTTTTTAGATGCTTTTGTGCTTAGGAAAAGCTTCCCGATGCTTTATGGCTCTTTCCCACTTTTGTATGCTTTTATTTTTTAGGAAAAAGATAAAGATGAGGATAAAGAGATCACATTCCACCATATGAGTTTTCGAAGGTGAACAAGAGTGTCAAATTCAAATTCTAGTT
>APFE031211121.1:0-11406 GCA_000404065.3 Pinus taeda | reverse complement strand
CTAAATCACTACAGGAAGTCTTAACAACCTGTAAATGGTTTATTATGTGACATGTGGCATGGCAGCTAGGTAGGAGCGGAAGGCATGGACGAAAAGAGGAATGTCCAAACATGGACAAACACCTACTCCGCATTAGAAACATTCCTCCAATCAGCACGGTCAATGCTCAGTCAACCCTAGCATGTCGGCACAAAAGGCAGCAACAACATTCAGTTTTTTGTCCATTCGCTTTTAAGTTGTTTCCTATTTTGATTTTTGATTTTATGCATAAGACAATTAGGAATATATCCGTGTTTTGATTTACCAAACGCAGCAACAGCTGCTATGGATAAGCATCCATTTTTCAAGGGATGTAATTATGTAATTAAAAGACAAGGCCGAGACCTGTGATCGGTTACATACATACAGACACATACTATCGTTTGCTATTACAGTTACGTTTTAACCTCTGGTTTTCAATCTAATACATTGCATACTTGTTTTAATATCGTGATCGTAGTGTAATCATCCGTGTGCCAAAGACGCGGACGGGCCCTGCGTATGTGGTAGACCGATCATACATTTCGTTTGTGTTTACATTTTGTTTATGCTTATACTCTGTTTATATTTGCATTACATTCATAGTGTAGTTTTGATTTAATTTACGGTCAATTCAATTGAATGAAACACATGCGAATTATATATGTTTGGAGATTTGATTGCAGTGATGAATGCGTTAACTCGATGTCTGTACATGTGTTGAATAACCCTCTCTTGGATTATGAAATGTATCCCGTAAAGGATTTAATCTCAGAGTTGTATATGAAGCACTGATATGGATAATGGTTATGAATTTGCTTTTACATGCCTTCTTTAAGTATTCTTGATTGCTGAATGATATTAAACAAGGGTTGCATGTTGATGTCTCTGTAAGGGGACCGAACCTTTCAAGATAGTCATATACAGCATGATAGGAATTGCATTTTAGTTGTTAATAGCACATGATTTAATGCTTAGTTAGTTTAACAATAGATTTAATCTCAGCACTGTAACTTAGGAGTCATAGATTTAGAGTAGATCCTTTATGCTTATATACTTTAGGCACACGCCTCTAAGTAAACGCACCCTGGGTTGACAATTAATTTAGACCGATCTAGCCCCCTAGATAGGACACTACAGTCTCAAACCCCCTATGAACCCCCTCCCTCTAACCCCCGGTTAACTACGTGGGCTAGTAGTGGAAAGAATATAACATAACCCAACACTTCTCCTTATTTGTTTTCAGCTGATCCCCTTCGTGTTCTTGATGTCCATTTCTTCCCAATGTTCCTTTGCTTCTTGCCTCTGATACCTTCTCCAGAGGTTTTTTAAAATGATTCTTTCTCGCATCCTTACTTCTATTTATAACTACCTAATTGTAGGAGGGAGCAGCACTCCCCCCTGCGCCTCTCGCCATGGTACCCAAAGTCAATACCCTAGCGCCAACTTCAACCCTAACTCAAGTTGCAGAGCTCCCTTCTTCTCCTCCTGTTCCCACATAAGGGAATATATCACCTCTAGGCACATTTTAATAAATTTTTTACATTTGTAGATGTCCTAGGCACTTGTTCCCTTTCAACTAGGAACTACCTCTAGGGTGACAACACAAGGTATGGTTGGTAATGGTACCCACCAAAAGTGGGTGACCCCATAGGATATTTTTTCTCCTAGAGTTGTCTTCAACTGATAATAAACAACCCCTGACAACCTCTAGTGTAGGCGATGTAGTGCCATTTGATATTCACTCCCTAAGCCATTCGTATGTCTCGTCACCCATCTATTGAGAGCATGTGTTTGAAGGTGGGAAAATCAATCCTAAAAATATGTTTTTCATTGTGAAATAAGGTTCTAATGCTTGTTTCTCCTCGGGCACTTTGGCTGTGGATTGTTGGGTGGCTTGGAAGAAGGAAGGGTTTTGACTGTAGTCTTGTTCCTTCACCTTAAATGGGAGGTTATCCTCAATCCTAGTCTTGTGGGATATCCCCTAATGGACTATATATTTAGGAAGGACACTACATGGAAAACTCCAATTTTGGTAGCGCAGCCTCAAGACTCCTCCCAAGTCCATAAAGAGTAGGAGAACTTTATTAAAGTGACAGTGGGTCATTGTCCAATTATTGTCACTTAGTGTAGTAGTTTTCCCTTAGGTTTTCCCTTCCTTAGGGCACTACTAGATTGTGTGCTAACATGCAACATTCCATCGATATGGTCGAAAACATTCCATCAATATGGTGGGAAGCATTCCACTGATATATTACCCTAGGAGGATGTAATTTATCCTATCATGTTCCAACCATCTTCTAATGAATTACAATTAGAATGTATAACATTTTTCATTGGCTAAATATGGAAAACAATGGATGTTTCCTCTACTCTATGTTGTAAGAAATTCAAATTGACATATAGACAAGAACAATATCCAACTAACTTATTGAAAGTGAACTGTTGATACCTCATTATCCATCCAGATAACAAAGTGAATCCACTTTTTGTTTTGTAATATGTAATTTTCAAAGTTTGTTGGATGATGACCATTTTTGTCCTCCTTTAAAAACATGGCACATGGACTAGTTAAACTAATTAATATGCAATCATTTACTTTTTACTAGGAAAAAAAACAATTTCACATATTAAATAGACTTATAAAGATACAAATCAGGTCCTGTAGACCTTTTTGGCCATTGTGATGTGTGACACTTCATTTTGCAATCCTAGCCTTGGAGGCCTTTCCCTGAAACATATACTATTGAATTTAACTATGCAAAAATAAAATAGAAAAGTCGTTCAAGAAATTTAATATAATCTTATGAGAAAATTCAAACACCTAGATAGTCTCCTCACCATACTTCCTTCTTTCATCCAAATTCTCATATGTTTTTACAAGTTCTTTCCATACTTTTATACCTACATCTAGTGGCCTTATTTTGAACCTCTACTTGGGAAAGAGTTTTTTGGTCTTCTTTGTTTGATTGCACCTAAATCTATTTCAGTTCCCAAACATTTGTAGATTAACCTTTTTGACGGACCAACCTACACCAAATTCAGTCTCCATGTCATGAATGAATGCTATCTATAGGTGCAACATTATCTTTGATAATGGAAAATGGAGATGGTCTTTGAACTGTTGATGGCATGATTCCTTCAACCTATTCACAAAAGTTTTCCCAACATTTGATGTACGGATTTCTCGTGAAACCACAATGTGTTCTATCCTTGTATCCTAGCTACCAATGAAAGATTCATAATGTGGAGTGATGGAAGAAGATATTTGTGTCCCAGGAATGGATTGGGTATTAGAAGTCTCCATTTCTTGTTCCAAATTCTTATTGGTTATGCTTAATGATTTACTTCTTGATCTTTTTCTCGATTCAGGAGTGCTTGGGGAATCAATTGATTCCTTTGATCTGGTTGATGTGGTTGCAATGTTTTAATGGTTTTAGTTGATCGTTTTTCTATTTATATAGCAATAATTTTCAAGTCCACACCGTCAAGTTTGTTAACTGCCTCCAACCCCAATATTGAATCCAAGGCCTCTTTCTCCTAGTTAGCGTCATGTCCTTAGATATATAAAATAATTTGTTATTTTCTAATTTTGGAATTAAAAAGAAAAACTATTAATCAAAGAAAGAATTTAAATGACTACATGTCTATAATTTCACAATGACTTACCTGATTTTGTCCACTGTTTTCTCCATTCCCTCTTCTCGACATTTTGAGTCTGGGCTAGAAAATCTTGTCCGTGGAGGTGAGCTAAGGAAACTATAATTCATGGAAGAAGATCACAATGTGCGAATGGAAGCAATTTGAGCCAAGGTAAGCAATCCAAACATCACTTACACACAATCTACCTAATTTTTCAGCAAACATTTATGATAATCAAATCATTCTACACCAATACATGAATAAATATCGCTCAATTTAACTTTAAATCCACCCTATGTTAACATAATCGATAATGCCTTACTCTTCAACTCCAATTTTTGTAGAAAAAAGGGAGAAAAATAAAAATCCCATGTAAGCTCCATCTGAATTCTTAAGATCCTTTAAAATCCACTGAAGATCATCAAAATTCGTGAATTATTTTTGTAGTACTCGAACTGCCGCCTTGAATCCAAGAAAAAGAAGGCAATATCGAAACTGTTCATTCACAATAGAACGGGTGGAGTTCAAAACTCCTTGATTGATACCTGGGCGGGGGAAGAGGATCCAATTCTTTTCTTTCCAAGTCCGCAACTATCAATAGTGAAATAAAAATGTAGTATACCTGGGGGGATAATATGGGGTACAAAGGGAGGTACCCAATGGAATAATAATGGGATTGGCCATAGTAATAAATAAGGTGGTTAACCCATATCATGTAAGGGACCACAAGTAGTTAGTAATAATGTAATGGGCCCATCGTATTAGATAGATGGTATTGAGGGAACTATGGCAATGACCCATGGTATTGTATGTATGAGGCCTATATAGAGGCTAGAGACTCCACATTGAGGGATGTCAAGGATTATTGTATGAACATGCATATGGCTTGTGGAGTGTTCTCCTTTCTTAAGGAGTGAATGTATGGTGTTGCCCTACCTTAAAGGTTTGATATTAATAAAGAAGCATTTATCTATTCTATCTTGTTATTCTTGTGTTTATTTTTATTATCTTATATTTTCAAATCAGATCTATAACAAGTGGCATCAGAGCACTTTCTTGGGTAAAAGTGGAGATTTCTGTTTTTTTTTTTGTTTTTTGCAGGAACTTTTTGGGGCAGCGAGTTTGTAGATCAGATCTGTACATTTTAGTGCAAAATCTAATTGTATATCTGGATTATTTGTAAAAAAATACGCAAGTTCAAAAAAAAATCGGCCAAATCGGAGTCCGGATGAAGGAGATATCGCTGATCTAAAAATTAGTGGTGTTGCAGACATTTTTCAGGGCGGCGAATTTGCAGAACAAACCTGTATGATTTGAGGAAAAATCTACAAAATATAATTGTATATCTAGGTTTTTGGTGAAAAAATACTCAGTTTGAAAAAAAAAATCGGCTGAATCAGAGTCCGGATGAAGGAGATCTTGCTAATTTAAAAATCAGTGCTGTTGCAGAAATTTTCTGGGCGGCGAGTTTTTGGAGCAGATCTATACGTTTTAGTGCAAAATTTGCAAAATCTAATTGCAGATTTGGATTTCTTGGGAAAAAATACCCAAATTCAAAAAAAAAAATCAGTCGAATTAGAGTCCGGATGAGGGAGATATTGCTGATTTAAAATCAACTCCCTTTTTTTTTTTAGAATTTTTGGTGATGGCGGGAGAGTTGCAGCATGGATCTGAAATTTCAGTGCCTATATCGGGATTTCTACCACATGAGAAGATGCAGAATGGTTGTTCCATTTCCGAAAATAGGTCATAATAGGGATTCTGAACAATATTGACGGAATTGTGTCCATTTTAAATTTTCGCCAAGTGAATTTTTCCAAACCCTCTCCATGGCGGATCTTAATTTTACAGGGAAAGATAATAGCCCTACTATTGAAGAATTCATACAGAGACAAAAGTTCACATATGGGACACTTTGGAAGAATTCAGCGGCACTTAATTTCAAAGCTGAGGCTGCGAAATGGTGGTTCTCACTTGACTACAAGCAGTTGACCAAACTTAGATGCAGAATTTGAAAGATTCCTTTTAGACAAATGGTCTCATGCTAGAAAAAAGGAGAATGAGACACTTAAAGGGTTATTTTCTACGGGCATCTCCTTATTGCAGGTTCATGGATTGATTCGGAAGGAGAAGATCACTGTGTCTATAAATACTAGTTGCAAGAAAAATCTCATAAATGTCAATTTGGCAAAAAAGTTGTAAGTGCCAACAAAACACATTGAAAACACACAGGTTAATGATTAGGATGTGCAAGTTTATAAAGATTTGAAGCTTTCGATGGATAAGTATGTGTTGCATTGTGATTTATACACTTCAGATATGGGTAACATGGATGTTGTTTTAGGATATCCGTGGATGGAATCTGTGGGTATTGTCAATATTAATGTGCAGAAGAAATTCTTGAAGCTCTGGTATAAAAAGAAGAAAATTAAATTGTAGGATATTTCCATTAAGACCCAAGCAGAGACTATGGAGGCAGAAGCATAAAGCTCTAATGACACTTACACATTAGATGATGAGCCTTTGATGATTGACAATCAAACACAAACAGAGGTTGAAGCAGAAAAGGTTACGGGTACTGATACATCAGATGAGGACTCAGTGGTTGAAGTAATATTGGAAGATAAGAAACAAAAACAGGCACCACAACATGTACCAGATACCACTTAGGCTCCACTGTTGGTTAAAACTTCAGCATATCACCACCCACATCACCCCACAAGAAAACAATCAAGAAGATGGCAACGAATTAGCCACAAGGACAACAACCCCCACATGATAGATAGAGAGGAGCAGCGATCCACCTATTACACATCAACACAGAGGAGCCGCCACAGTCAACTTCCATCTCAAGCGAGCAAGGCACCAGCTGGATTGAGGGTTCACCTTTCTCTTGGATGGCTAGATGCACGTGCATGGTACCAGTGGACTACTCTTTTGAGCAGATCTTATTATTTGTGTTCTTTCCATGTTTCGAGGACGAAACATGTTAAGGGGGGTGGAATGTAGTATACCTAGGGGGGATAATATGGGGTAGAAAGGGAGGTACCCAACGGAATAATAATGGGATGGGCCATAGTAATAAATAACGTGGTTAACCCATATCATGTAAGGGACCACAAGTAGTTAGTAATAATGTAATGGGCCGATCGTATTAGATAGATGGTATTGAGGGAACCATGGTAATGACCCATGGTATTGTATGTATGAGGCCTATATAGAGGCTAGAGACTCCACGTTGAGGAATGTTAAGGATTATTGTATGAATAGGCATATGGCTTGTGGAGTGTTCTCCTTCCTTAAGGAGTGAATGTATGGTGTTGCCCTACCTTAATGGTTTGATATTAATAAAGAGGCATTTATCTATTCTATCTTGTTATTCTTGAGTTTATTTCTATTATCTTATATTTTCGGATCAGATCTATAACAAAAAATATCAAAGTAGAAAGAAACAGTCTAATTTTATTTTTAGTTTAATAGTTGGTGGGTATTTAATTTCAAATGTTTGGCTTGTGGGAGTTTTAAAATTTTGACATGCCCATCGCCAAAAATTATAAGTCGCCCATTTCCAACTCTGGCGCCAACTCAGGTCATATAATGTGATCTTGTTGGGGTGTCAAAGTTGGTGCAAATGGGGCCTAGTATAGCACCATCTAGTTATTTTTTCCATAAAATATTAGACATAGAACTGTTACAAGAATATAATATTATGCTCAAATAAAATCAAAGATAGAATAACCATAATTTTAATAACCCACTACATTCATTATAGATTAATTTAATCATTGCGTAAACTAAGTTATAAATGAGGAATGAAACAAAATTGATATACACACTAGTGGTAAAGTGTGTTTCATGGGAAAAAATGCTAATATCAATTAATATTTATGTTGTAATGACAAATTATACTCTATTCAAAATAAATACTACCAATATTTCCACCCCTACACTTATTCTTTTCATTGCTAATAATTGGATTTGATTGGTGTACTAAAAAATAATATCATTGTTGTGTATTATAAGATCCATATGAGGCCATGGAAATAGGACGTGGACATCGTAGAACTACTAAATCTTAGAGAGAAAAGTGGGTTGAAGAAGATCATTAAATTATAAAAAATTAATTGTGTTAATGTAACTTATGAGAAAAAAATTTCTCTCCAAGTTGAATCATTTAAATTAGCCTTGAAATGAAGGATGGGCATGCATTTTTGTGAAGCAAGGAAAAATTTCCTTGCTGCGCTAAAATGCATGCCTAGGCTTCATTTATTGGACAATCTCATTGATTCAAATTGCATATTATTTATTTTATTATTTTACAAACTTTTACATTGTTATATTTGTACTAACTAGTAGAGTAGTAATAATGCTAATTTTCTTAGGGCTAGAAGTCTCTACTGTAGATAATTGTATTTTAAAACATTTTCAACATTTTCACATTGCATTCAACCCATATCATCATAAGAAATTATGTAGAGAGAACATTAGTGTTATATAACAAAATACCTGCTCATCATCTTAGAGGAGAAAGACACATTGGTTGGAGGAAAGACCTAAGTTACAGGCCTTTCTGTCAGGGTAACGTACCCCAGAAACAGACAAAAAGAGTTATAACAATGTCCAGCTCTCAACCAAAAGCGTTAATCCCTAAGTTAACACTCTACTTTTCCTAAAGGGAAGCGTTACTGTATTTTCATAAGGTTCGGAGGTGAAAACAATAGTTTACTGACTGACATCTTGCTTTTCACTAAACTGTCATCTCAAAAAGTAGGAAACTTGCACCTCAGTACTAACATGGGAGATTACTAATCGTATCTAAAGATACATGGAAAGGGAAACATTGATAAAACAAGGCAAGTTCCTAGATTTTTTCTCATTAGAAACTCATGGAGGAATTCGCATGGATGAGCCTCTCTCCATCTATAAATTGGAGGCTCGGTCATTGTAACAAGGGTCGAATGGTCATCGAAAGTTTGAAGATATTAAGTATTGTGATGCCACCAAGAAGTTGAGAGAGAGAGAGAGAGAGATAGAGAGAGAGAGAGAGAGAGAGAGAGAGAGGAACTAAAGGATGAGAGGAGGATTGATATAGCCAAGATGGTTGTAACCATCCTTCTTCTATCTAATAATATAGATCTATTTCTATTTTTCCTACTTGATGGTGTCGATATTGTATTTCTTTACATGTTGGTTCAATGGTGCGATCGATAAGTAGCTTAGATGCATGTTGGTTTATATTCTCCTCTATATTAATGCTTTGATTGTTAAGGTTCATATGCTGTGAAGATTACACTTTGTCTTGTTTATCTGGAGGTTCTGATCTAGGCGCTGGTGGAGAGGTCTTCCACTTTGCCACACTGTGATCTCCAACAGGACTACACGAATGAATGAGGTAACTCTTCTCCTATTGCCTTTTCAATCATGGGTTAATGTGGATATATGTATGTTTCTTTGTGACAGTTGTAGTTAATCTCAAATATCATGCCTTGGGTTGCGGGAAGACCCGAGAGGGTATTTCAACCACAACCACCCATGCAATAAACCCTATAGCAGAATGGATGACTCCACTGGGGACTACTACTTAGTTCTCGATTATGATCTTTTAGTTCCCAGATCTCTCTTTCCCTCGATGCCTTCCTGTTGTTCTTGGTTCCCATTATCACCACTCAATATGCTTCCCAACCTCCTCTATTGTTCACAACTTTTGTTCAGACCCTGACCCACCCTTTTTACAACCTCTGTCTCTATAATGTACCCTGACTGTGCAATCCGGGGCATTATAACTCTCCCCAGTCTGTCGTGCAAAGTGTTAGTTCTGCTACTAATGCTTTGATTTTCCTTTTGAGAAGCGTTATTAAGCCAATTTCTTGACATCCACCCAATCCCGTGGATTCTTGGGTTGAAGGGTTGCCTATAGTCTGTCCTTGGGATCTGCAACTATGCACTATGTTTGTTTGGATGCTTGCATGGTCATTTTTCGTTTTAGGAAAATAGCTTAAGTGCTTTTGTTTTCTAGGAAAAAGAAAATGAAAAAATTCTTTAGCTTTTTGTTTTAGCTGGATTGATTCTGTATATATTGGGTTAGTTGTTAGAGAACATTGTATGTTTGCATTTTGTGCGTGTGGTTACTGTTAACACTCAGGTTGTCCCTTGCTCCTTAAGGGATACGGCCGAGGTAACCACAGACCAAGCTTTGGACTGCCGGTCCTAGCCTACCAGCAGTCAGAGAGGGCTCTCTCTTCGGGATTTAGCTTTGTTTTAGGGAATGATCTTAGGCTAGCTATTGAGTACAAAGGGTTTTGTTTTTTGGTGAGGAGAGAATGGTCTTAAGCAAAGAGGCATGCAAAGCGCAAAAGGTTTAGAACATTGGGCATGGAGTCAAGGATGTGGACTGAAGAATGTGTTTTCTTCTGTTAAGGTGTCCAAAGCGTAACTCTTAAATGCTACCTTTAAGCCATATCCTCACTGTGCATAGTTGTCTTAAGAATTCAAGTGATTGCTCTTAGATAACATGCCTCTTTCACAAATATATAGCTAAAGTAACGAAATCTTAATTGCTCATTGCTAGTTGTATTCACCTCATCCTCAATATCCACAGTTTGTTCCATGAAATGCACACAGGCCCTGTAGTTTTCCTCCTCACCAAAATCAAGATTTCAAGAGAAAACAGTCCTAGACCCCATTGCCCAATGGATTAATCATCTATTTTGGTATACTTTAGAGGAAACAGAAGCATCCTCCCAACCAAATACACAAAAAACAACCCAAAAACTCAACTCACAACTAGCCTAAAATCCTCACTGAAAGCAGTGATAAACCTAATAAGAGAGAGCCCTCTCTGACTGCAGCTGGGCTAGAAGCTGCAGCCCAAAGATTGGTTAGTGGTTACCCCGGCCGTATTCTCTTAGGAGTCAAAGAGAACAACCTGGGTGTTAACATAAATGGCGACTCCACTGGGGAATTCAGGATCTAAAGCCTAAAATCTGTCAAGAAATCGCATTCATAGTCTGAATATCAGTTAAGACACCTCTAAGCTGCTCCAATACAAACATTTGTAGCCTAAAGGAAGAGTTGAACCAGACCTCTTTTCACACTTCACAGTTACACAGAGTTTTCAGGCCTCCTGACCAGTCCTTGTTAAGCAAAACTTCCATAAAATCTTACTGAACTGGGTTAGAAACTGGCTCCTAAGAAGAACCCCCGGTACACAAGGAACAACCCTGATCCCAACCCTCCCACTATCTTCGAAAATCCTAATACGATTCCTAAGTTTGTTAGGAACCAGCAACTACAAGATCATCTTGCTGACATCAATCAACAACCACAACTTCCTGACTCAATCCCCACACCAGTTAAGGTCCTATTCCGGTCCAACCCTAATTCCCCTCATTCACCATCATCATCCCAAAGTTCCCCTAACACCCCTTCTTCTCCCACACGAGTCCTTTTCCCCCACACCGTTATAACTTCTATACCTTTCACCCCTGTGATACCTGTTGTTCCTACTGTCCCAGTTATCCAAGTTAACCTCCAGAACCCAGCAAATATGGCCAGGTATGCACCTTTGCAACTACCTGCCAACCCAGTGGCCTTGCCTCAAGACTACCAGGCCAAAATCTCATACTTTGACTCCACTGGACCATATTCTGCCATTCAACATGCTAAAAGAATGCAAGATCATTTTGAAAATTATGAAATAGATGATGAAACTATAAGGATGAGAATATTTGTCCAGAGCCTGACAGG
>APFE031211117.1:2473-30670 GCA_000404065.3 Pinus taeda | reverse complement strand
AAAGCTGCCGTTTCAGGAGAATTTGGTTTGTCAAAGATTTCGTCATGTAGAGCTTCTCAAGCTTCGACCACAGGCCTGCGGCGGTTTTCTCTGACACAATGTTAAACAGAACATCGTCCGCTAGACATAACTGAATTCCGCTCAGAGCTCTAGCATCCATCTCATCCCATTCATCCTTCGTCATGGAAGCAGGTCTTTTGTTTTTCCCCAACAGTGCTTTCACCACACCTTGTTGAACCAGCAGATCGTGCATCTTCACCTTCCAGATTTCAAAATTATTCTTGCCATTGAATTTCTCAATTTCGAACCGGGCACTTTGATTTTTCGCCATTTGTATCAACAAAAAAATACAATAATCTCCAATATCCAACTAGCAATAAAAAAAATTGCCTATGCCTTTAAAACATCTTCCTTCACACAAGAAAAAATTTTATGCCTATGTCTCCATACTTCTGCCTTTAAAACAAACTGCCCTATGCAATGATATGCCTTTGCAAAAAAAATGTTTCTTTTACTGCCACTTTGCAGCAAATCCAGCCGCCCTTTCAAAACATAAAACCGATAACGTGCCTTACAATAAATGATTTGTCATGATGGTTCCCAAAACATTCTTCACATAAAACTCCACCATATGCATAAAACTCCACCATATGCGTTTCAACGGTTTTTTGTTTTGTTTTAACACACATATATGTTATATAACTTTAAAAGAGCTTCCTTTTAAAAACTATATAACTTTTAAAAAACGGCCCTTTAAAAAACTGCCACAAACTCCACCCAGCAATGGTTTATAAAGCCATACAGGTTTTGATTAATTAAATCCACGCTATTTATAGAATAGGTCCACGCTGTTGTTTTAAAACATAACCACGCTGAGTTTTAAATCATACCATGCTGAGTTTTAAATATCCACCGCTGCTTTAAATCATACCGATTCAACACCGGACCATTTGAACGCACCACTCAATTCAAAAGTGCGTGTTTATTAAAAAATCACACTGCGTTTAATAAAAAAATGACCGCGGGTTTTAAATGACTGTGGGTTTTATCACACTGCACAACAATTTACACAACATACCCGGTAGAATTACGCAGCAATGATTTACCCACAGCTCCACGCATCAGCAAAAAAGCAACAACGAATCAATGTTCTCGGCCTCCAGCAACCAGTTGAACCACGTAGCACACCAGCACCAACAACAATCAATCTCAGCAACCAGCAACACCAGCGCTCCACCTCCAAATTGTGCAGCTCCTCTAGCACCTCACCTCCAACATGCTCTGATACCACTTGTAAGGACTCTGGACACCACATATCTCCACAATGGTATGATATTGTCCACTTGGGCCTAAGCCCTCATGGATTTGCTTTTGGACTTACCCCAAAAGGCCTCTACCAATGGAGATATTTGTCCATCCTTATATACCCATGATCCTCCCCACTTCTAGTCAATGTGGGACTTTGGTTGTATACCCAACAATGAACGCTCTTGCACTGCACATCATGGAAATATTCAACAACATCATTCAACAAGGATTTCTAAGAGACTGGACAACTAACCTAGCAATGCCCATTTTTTAAAGTGGAGACATTAATAATCCATCCAACTATAGAACAATTATGAGCAATCCTTTGTTTGCAAAGCTTTTCGACAGCATGGTAGAAGACATAATTAGTAAGTGGGCAGAAGTAAAAGAAAAGAGGGCAAGAGGACAAGCGAGTTTTAGGCCGAAACATTCTATAATGGATTATGGTATCACATTGAGACACATTGTTGAAAAGGTTTGGGAGGACAAAGAAGAAGTATTTTGCTGCTTTGTTGACTTCAAAAGCATTTGACACAATCCCCAGGGATAAGTTGTGGCGTAGAAAGAAAGAACTTGAAATTCTTGTGCATTACAGAGCTGCTATCCATAGACTTTATGAAGAATTGAAAGTCAAAATTAGAACTTCAACAGGTATTTCAAAAAGCTTTAGAAGGGACATTGGAGTCGAGTAAGGTTGCCTTCTATCCCCTACTCTTTTTGGTCTATATATTGATAAATTGGAAGAGTGGCTAAATCTGCAAGGTGGAGATGGTGTTCGGTTGAGGGAGTTTGTAATAAAGCTTCTTTTATATGTTGATGATTGTATTGATTTCTCAATTGGCCTATGGATTGCAAATGCACTTATATGCCCTTGAGAATTTTTGTAGAGCAGTGGGGATGCAAGTCAATACTAGCAAGACCAAAATAATGATTTTCTCTAATAAAAGGAAGAAGAGCCATCGTACTTTTTTCTTTGAAGGCAACATTCTTGAAGAAGTAAATGATTACAAGTACCTTGGGATTGATTTCAACAATAAACTCAATTGGGAGGACTGCAAAAAGAAGAGAATTTTAGGAGGCTGGAAAACATTATATGCTCTTCAAAACAGTGGTAGAAAGACAGAGTTACAGGATTGGAAAACGATTAAAGTGCTTTTTGGACTCCTAGTTTGTTCAGTGATGCTATATGGGTGTGAATTGTGGGCTAGCAACACTCACATCTCAAAATGGAAACAAATTGAGAAAATAAAAAAACCGCTTGATCATAAACAAGTTCAAAATAAAAAGTTCAGTACCTTATGAGATAATGTTGAGTGAAACAGGAGCAACTCCCATTGAAGCAATTGCTATGGTGTGACTCATAAGATATCTAAAAAGAATTGAGCAAATGAGAGTAGGTAGATGGCCTAATGTTATTTTTAATGAAGGCATGAGTGAAAAAAAGAAAACATGGATGAAACAAAACTATACATGGATGCAAAAATGGAATATCTACCTCAATGCATGTCCCACAAATAGCAAGGAGCTAAAAGATTTTGTTATGGAGAAGTTTCATAAAAAGGTATGGGGAAAAGAGTTGGGTAGAAAGAAGAAATATTACATCGAGGAATTCAACCCTACTTGTGATATACAACAAAAAGAGTTCATTGGAGTTAGCATTTCGTGGAGGGCAAATGTTCTTATTGCTCAATTAGGGGCCAACTCACATCAACTTTGGTGTGAAACAAGACTGTGGAAAATGCCTAAAAAAGCTTGGGAAGAACGAGTGTGTACATTTCGCACCTCTGGGGCCGTGGAATCGAAAAAACATTTCATTTTGGAATGTGATGCATTTAAAGACATCAGAGAAATTTATGAGAACATATTAGCATCAGTGTCTTGGCATTGTCTTTTTAGCGAGGGGATTGTTGGAAGGTTGGGCCAGCGCAACATCAATTTGAATTGGAAAAGGATTGAATTGCAAAAAGCGAAAAACAGGGAATTAATGGGAATTTTTGATTTGAAATATCACTGTGAGGGCAAAGAAAATATGGAGAGCCAAAATCTAAAAAAGAGGATATCTTCTTGTTCTAAAACTTGTGGAAGATATTTCTTGGTTTGTCTCTTGTTGCTGGTTTCTTGCTGATGAATCTGCTAGAAGGAAGGTTGGACTTGGCATCTAGAAGTGTAAGTTTTTGTGGTTATAGGTTTTGGATATCTCATTTGATCTGATTTTATAAGAAATTTTTTTTTGGGTTTTTCCCTTGGAGGTGTTTTGCCTTTGGCTTGGAGCCTATATCTTGTGTTTTATTGTCTTTTGTGATCTTCATGTTTTAGAGTAATTGCTTGATGAAGAAAAAAACATAATAATAAAAATGCTAATAGTCTCATTAGTAATTATCATGTAATGGAAATCTAATGATAAAATGAATAACCTCATGATTTCCAACATGGTATCAAAATTGTGGTTGAACAAGGAGGTTTGAAGATCACTAATCTTTGGTTCAAAACAATATCTCAATGGACAAACTCATCACAAAATGACTTACTCTCCTCTATAAGAAATTAATATTTATATCTGAGTGAGTTGTTGTAGCTTGCTTTATCGATGGTTCGATCTGAAAAAGTTTGCATTGATGCACAAGATATTTATAATTGACTCACAAACCCAAAGATTAGATACACTATGTGACTTACTCATAAAAGCTTGTATGGTTTGAAGATTGCATTATTGCTAGCTTTCTTGAAAACCTCTGTGGAAACCCTTGAAGATTCAGCTCAATGTCTTGCACGACGTAATGGGTTCACATTTAACAAGAGATCACTACTAGCATTGTCCCAAAAGGTACAAAGAGAGGCCGATAGGATTATTAAATTGGAATTGAAGAGTTAATTGGTTTGTGGGAAACTTTGGTTAATTATGAGCATAATCAAACAATACCTACACAATATATTCATAATATGAAAATAGATCACATGGATTATAATTAGTCATTGTGAATAATGATCATGGGATACATGTCATTCATGAATGATTTAATTATATACTCTACACAGATAAGCTTCAAAAAAGACAATCCATGTGGGGACTATGAAACTCCCCATTTGTTTAAATGAAAGAAAGAGAGCTTTGGATAAATTAATGTGTTGAAAATGTGATTGGAAGCTCAATTGGATTAATTATGGGGGGAATTCATAGTTAAAGGAAAACTTGTTATTAATAATAGTTATAATTTCAATGGGGAGGTAGGAGCGGGAGGAGTTATTTTTTGCCTCGATGAAGAAAGAAAGACTAAATTCATTTAGAGTATCAAGGAGGCATCAAACAATCAAGCTAAATATCTAGCATTATGGAAAAGATTAGACTTGACATTTTTGACTTAGATAAAGAAAGGGAAACTAAATTCACCTTGGCATCGAAGACACGACCAACAACCAATAATCACGCTGAATATCTAATTTAATGGAAAAGATTGAATTTAGCATACAACATAAGTATACATCAATTGCAAGTCTTTGACGACTCAATAATTGTAATAAATCAACTAAGCCAACTTACAAACAGCTATGCACAAAATTTGATCTCAACTTTGCACAAACTAAATCTTATTTTGACCAAAATTATGAAAATAATTTTTTTCCACATCAAGAGAAATATCAATACGGAAACTGACTTTTGGCTAACCAAGGAGTGCTATTAGAACATGTCAATTGAAAATAGATGATGAGGCTCATGAAAACAAACCAATCCCATGATCGAACAATTTAAATATTATGGTTACAAGGCTCCATATTTAAAATAGCCTAGAGAATGGAAGCAGAAGCATTTAATCTGAATAGACGGTGTAATCATCTCCCCATGGCTTCAGTACGTAACTACCTTATGCAATGGAGGTGAATGATCAACGTTGGGGATTGCAATAGCATTTGTAGACGAAACATGTTCGTCATGCAACACTAAATACCAGATACGTGGAGGCAGGCATCAACGAAACTGAAGGAAGTTACACTGAGCGGGATAAATGTAACACTAATTTCGTGTGCGTTCTCCTTGGACATCTCATATAGAAATGGAGATTGTCCTCGGCATGACGAAATTGGATTTCATTATCTGCTGCAGTTTATAGCAAATCAAATGCAATCATTGAGAGAATATAAAACAAAAATCATCTGACATAGTAGCGGTCTTCAAGAGCTCAAAATGCCTGTTGTCTCTACCGAGTAAATACTCGATGTGGGTGAAATCCTTTTTACCTACGTACTTTGCAGTTTTTCTGAACTCTGCCTATACAATTTGTTCTACTCTGCATCGCTCAGGGAAATCTTTGGATCAGACGCCTCGCAAGAATCATGTGTATAAACTCAAAACCTGCCTTTGCATTCTCGAGAGCCTTTGCGCAGGCGCCATCAATGACATATTCTATAAATTATGGTGGCGAAGACCAGAAGCTGCGTAAAGCCAGCCACTGACCAAGATTTCATTAAAGCCGGGGAAATGTCTATTATATACCTACATGGATGTATAAATGCCCAACCTTTTGGATCAAATGTGATCATTGTGAATAGGATTCCACATAGGCAGGGGAGGATACAGACAGAACCTACTCTTTCGATCGATGACCTCCCAGGGGAATAACAAAACCAGACTTGAAACGGGATCCAGCAGAAAGGCAAATCGATGACCTCCCAGGGGAATAACAAAACCAGACTTGAAACAGGATCCAGCAGAAAGGCGAATCTGAGATGCCCGAGGGCGGATAGTAGATATCGCTGAATGAAGTCAAGAAACAATCGCGTTAAGTTGAATGACAATGGAGAAAGCTATATGACTAATCATAAGTAGACCAACGAGCTTTTGTTCGTCGTTCCAATTAAGTGGGTGAGGAATTGGGATTCCTAACGAATTTTCATTAAATCTCAGCGAGGATGGAGACGATAACAATTTTTCATTAAATCTCAGCGAGGATGGAGACGAATACGAGATAATGGAAAAATAATGGAAAAAGCAGTAAAAATATGAATAAGAAAAAGTAGTAAAAAAATTATCTTGGCATGGAGCATGGAGCAGAACACAGAGATGAAAAAAAGGCAACTTAACCGATATTTGGAAAAAGCAGTCACACTTCAAATTAACGGTTGAAAGTGTCTCACCTGATCGATCGAACGGAGCATGGCGAAAAGGGTTGAAAGTGTCTCACCTGATGGAACGGAGCATGGCGAAAATGGAGCCAGATACGGATTTTTGCAGCTTGGAAGGGAACACTTTTTCTTACACAAATGTTGTGATGAACTGCACTTATGAATACCTTCATCTCCAATTTTCAAACAACAAGATTTGCTGCAATTGGATGATTTGCCAAATAAAAAACATATCTCCACACATTTATGATTTTTCTTTTTGCAATCATGATTTCCTTCATGGCCTGCCAAATTTGTACATTCCTCCACTTCATTTCGAACAATACGTGCATCTCTCAGCACAGACATGGTTACCCTTACCCATACAAGAGTGATCAGAGGAATGACCTTTCTCTAAAACACATCGCCGAAAACAAACAGAACATTTGCAATCACATACAGAGAGGCCCTGTTTCAGTTCTGCAAGGGCTAAAACTGCCTCCAGCTACAACTTTTGCACATCATCATTCCCAGAAAATTGTGCAGTGTTGCAGTGAAGCCATTTTTGAACTCGATCACAGCGTCTATCAGCCAATGCCTTTATGAAGTCCTGAAATTTGGAGTGCCATAATTCATCGGTTTTGCCTTTTCTACCCAAGACGCTTTCTAGTCTTGATCTAAGATGACTCAAAATCTGATAATTCGATGTAGATTCGTCTAGAGCTGCACGCTCCAGGCCAATATCTTGCAAATCAATGAATAGATCCCCAAGTACTATTGGAGCATCCATTACCTCTTCCTGAGAGTCAAAATTCGTGAGTACCTTTTTGGTTCCAGCCATCGAAATGCATCCTGCCTTAACAGCAGAAACCAAGTTCCTGCAAAGGATAGCCACCTTCATAGCAACACGTTTCGAATCTATAGGGGTCCAATCCTTCACTGCTATCTGAGAAATAACAAGCTTCAAATCTCTCAACAAAGCATGGCCACTATTATAGCTATCCCCAACCCTTCTATTGTCGAAGCAATATGAGGAAGGCTTCCCTGGTGATATTCTTTTCGAGTAAAAGGAGCCATTGCAGCAAGCACAAACATTCCTCCATAAATTTTGGTAATAAAATTTTCCCGAGAACTTTTACAAATTTGTAGAAGCTTTTGACGGAATTCAACTTTTAATTCCTTCACATCAGAGACGTCTACTTCTTTGATAGCTATGTAAAATAGTCCTTGAAATAGATTTTTGGCATCCTTCACCAAACTCACCCCACTTTGGAAACGCTGAAATATAACTTTCGTCTCCTTGTCAAGTTTAAAATCCTGATAAGAAGCAAAGTATGGCAATTGACAAGGCTACTCATGTATGAGAAAATCAAGTGGTAAACCAGTAAAAGCAAATGAACAAGACAGCTCTAAATACAAACCTTCTTGCTGAATATTGTTAAATTACTTAGGGCGACATTTAGGACTGAGAGTAACATGTCTTCTTGCTCTGTTCTCTCAAAACTGCCTATCCCTCAAAGTCCATCAATACATAGAGGCACTCTGAATCCATTCGAACTGTCATCCACATTCCATCAGTGCATCTTCCCCTAGCTACATCGAAAAGGGAGCCAGATAGGTGGTTTAATAAGTATGATTTACCGCTACTTTGTTTGCCCATTGACGAGACAACCTTGATTTTACCATTCTACTGACTCAGGACAACATCATACAAGCCAAAGCGCAACAAAGTTGCTAGTGATAATTTAATATTAACCAGTGCTTGCCAAAGCCAGGGAAGAAGAACAGTGCTTGCCAAAAGTTTGGCCAAAGCTAGAGAAGAAGAATAAGAACAACAACTGGTAAACCAAAGAAATGATTATAAAAGAATGGGAAAACTCAGTAAAAATATCTTCAAGAGTGACATAAAAGGATGGGAAAAAGCTCAACCAATATTTAGAAAAAACAATCACACTTCAAATCAATGGTTGAAAGTGTGAACGGAACAGGGTAAAAGTGTAAAAGTGTTGACGATTGTTGATGAATAGGAGGGCCTATCAGCCTAATTATTCACTCCTATGGTCGTTGACTAAGATCTACATTTTTTAATTTCTATGACCCACACAAATTTGTATTTTATATATATATATTATATATATATAATGAAACAATGTGCATTGCCGTGATTTTGTTTAGATATATGTTACATAATGGTTCTTATTATCTTTGCCGCAGACAAGGGTTATAATGTAATAAAATGGTTATAACTTATTAAAAAATAAGTGATTCTTCAATTAAATCCACGTTCGACCAATTTTTTTAGAAAAACATAGAAAGTGAAAATTAAAACTTATAATATTTTACTTTTTCAATTATTAAATTAAATTTATCTAATAAAAATTAGATAAAATTTATCTAATTTCTGATTGGTGCAAAAGAGAGGGATTCTTAATTAGCTTGATTGGTGCAAAAGAGAGGGATTCTTATTTCGCAATCATTACTTCAGATTGCTTATTAAATAATGACAACTCATTTACATCATGTAGAGAATGGTAAGTGACATGACATGTTATTGTAAATATTTTTATAACTGTTTACAAATAAATAAATATATCTTGCAATAACTACTTATTTAAACATGCATATACTTTATATACAATAGACTTTATTACTTCTTATTTTGAACTTAAACTTTATCTTTAGTACCATTAAGAAAAATTATATAAAATATAAACTAAACTTTATATACATTAAATTTTATTGCATCTTATTATAAACTTAAGTGCAATTAATTTTTTTAATATAAAATATAAAAACTATATTTATTGAATCTGCAATATCGAGGCACTTAATTTTCATTACCGTCATTCGAACATATTGCTACGGTAAGCAATACTTGCTATGCTATTGGGTATTCAATGCGGTTTAAGAGTTCTATGATGGGACCTCAAGTCAGCCAACAATCGCCTAGCAAATTCACCATACATGCATGGGCATTAGGGGTTAAATTTGACGTGTGATCCTACCCGTCAATGAATTTTTTTATGACGTTTTTATTTTTAAACTGTCCATCATATGACTTTTAAAATTTATTTGTACAAGTTTCATCTAATTTCAAATTGTACTCATAATTGTTCAAATTTTCCATTTTTTGTTGTACAATTCGGCTCAAGTCTCATTGCTACACTTTGTTTTGAGACTTGCTGATCAAATTTTTCTGCAAATTTTCCAGAGTGTTCAAATGTTCTGAGTTTTTCTGTTTAAAATGGAAATAGTGATAAAATAGATGGGAAATATATATAGAAACAACAAAATTTGGATGGATTTAGCAATCATGGGAGGGTTTGAATCTCATTAATTTTTCGAGGCTGTAGTAATTTGGATGGATTTAGCAATCATGGGAGGATGGGAAAATTTAACTTAATTTTCAAATTAGGAGTAGGGTAGTCTTGTTAGTATTATTGGTTGATATTTTCAAATATAGGTTTATCATTACTGTTATTTAAAGGAAATCATGCTCCTTGGAATTATAGTCACGTTTCCTGGAACTACTCAGGGATAGTTAAAGAAAACCATGTCTTTTGGAACTACTCATTGATGGTCGGTAAAGGGCAAGCTTCCTCATTGATGACAAAAAAACCATATCTCTTGGAACTACTCATTGATGATCCATTAAAAACTAAACTTACTCATTGATAATCAGTAAGAGAGTAATTTTACCCTCTTCCTAAATACACCTGTAAAATTATCCAAAAATATTTAATACAATAAGCTTTCACTCTTACCAAATTCCTCGAAACCTTAAAAGATTAATCCAGATCAGAAAAACACCTTAAAACCCTGAAAGATTAATCTAGATCAGAAAAACAGAAACTCTTAATCTTGAAACATAATCTATTTCCTTAAATCAGAATAACACAACTTAAAAAAAAAACACAGTTTCACAATCATGAAATACGTTTACATTACAGTCTCATATCGATAAATGTGTAATTTTCAAGATTTTTATATTCCGATTCTCAAATCTAAACCGCAACAATACTATAAAATATTTTAATGCAAACTGAGATTAAAATTTTATTTCCTGTAACTTTCATGTCAATGTTTTTCTGGCGCGAGGAAATCTGTACCTAACTGCTTTCGCAGTATAATTGTCATCTTTTACCAAACAAGAAAAAGTAATGGCCGTGTAAGACTCAGAGAGTGGCAGACTCCATCAACGCTGGAAATGAGCTATGGGAATTGACAGTCAATATTTACCTTCCAAACCCTACCTTTTCACAAATCCACTTATGGTATATTTATTGACTACTTTCTCACTACCATTCATGTCGAGTGGCTCATAAATTTTCCGCTGAAGGCATCCGAATGCATAGGCTTCTAGATGCTTATGGAAAGTTGCAGGCTTCGATCTTTCCACCTTACCGTGGCACCTTACCTGTGTGCCTTGTCACACTGGTAATACTTTTAAATTTTCCATCTCTCTATTATATTATAGTTTGGGTTATTCCTCTATTTTCTGTAGTAGCAGTTCAGTTTTTTGTCAATATTTTGTTTAGAGGCCGCACCGCTGAAGGCATCCGAATGCATAGGCTTCTAGATGCTTATGGAAAGTTGCAGGCTTCGATCTTTCCACCTTACCGTGGCACCTTACCTGTGTGCCTTGTCACACTAGTAATACTTTTAAATTTTCCATCTCTCTATTATATTATAGTTTGGGTTATTCCTCTATTTTCTGTAGTAGGAGTTCAGTTTTTTGTCAATATTTTGTTTAGAGGCCGCACCGGTGGAGCCTGGAGGTCATAAACTGATTAAGTTCTCAACTAGGTTCTATCCAATGTAAGTTTTATAGCCTATATCAATTTTTGGATGTTTTTTCGATAGGGTGACTATCCCTTGCGGTTTTATGATATTGTGCTTAGTTTGTAATTTTTTCTTCTCAGTTTATGTCTTCCACTAATTCACATTTGAATTCCTAATTTGTTTACTCAATATTATGTCGCCATGGTGGTTGTCATCTAGTTTGCCTTTCTGCCCACCAGCGCACTTGTTTACTCCCCTAGTCAACGCATACACAACGAACTTAAGAGGTAATAAGCCAAATTTATTTTTATTTTGCTTTCTAGTTATAATTTTTGTTTGAGCTAAGAATAAATTCTCCTGAATGTCCAAGTTTTGGAATTGTCCTGACATCCTGCAAGGGAGTAATTGCAGAGGATAACAAATTCCTTTAGCGCCTCAAAAATACGAGACAGACGGAGACACTGAAAGAGAAACGCTCGTCTATTGGAATTAAAGAAAAGCACATCCAAAAAAATAAAATGTGGCACCACACAATTATATCATCCATGAATCACTTCAAGAAATTACCAGCTATAACAGTGTAATTGTTATTTGTACAGAGAGAAAGGGAGGGATTTCAAAAACTTGGCAATGCAAAATTTAAGTTGGGCACTGCTCTTCCGCCACAATGATGTATATAAACTGATGACAAAAGCTGAAAACTCAACAAAAATCGCATCAGACACATGACCAGAACTCTGTTGGGGACCGGGGTTGATGTTGGTTTTAACTATGTAGCATCTCTGGCACAAAAGTATAGTTGACGACTCGGGCATACATTCCCAGAATTGTATTTTTTAATGAAAATCCAACTGAGCACGCTTCCGTGTCAAGGATCGCCTTGTAACTTGTTACTTTCCATATCTTGGACACGCGGTAGTCTGGTACAGTGGTAAGTTTCTCTCTAAATGCTCAAGCGCTAAACCCGAATGCGAATTGAATGCAAAATCCGCAGATCTGATAGCCATCCGATCAATGTCCTTTGTCACTAAACGCTAAACTTGCAAGTTGCCTGTTACCCCGGCCGAAGATTATAAGGTTACAGATTCACACCATACTAAAAATGCCATAGTCGTTCAAAAAAGTTCTGAATTATAGTAATTATTATTGAAAAATTCAGTCGCTGTGATTATTAATATTATAATTATTTCACAACTAAATCACCACATCGTCAAGACTCAAGATTCCTGTAGGCTATAGCAACTCGTAAGATAAGGAGAGAGATTCGTACTGTGCCGAGTCTCATTTGACATGATCCAGTCACAAACAATTATTCAACAATCCAGTCGCCACATTGTAACTTACAGGTATAAAAAATATATGACATAAGGTTAAATATATATATATATATACAATTTTTTTTTTAAACTTTTAATTTTTAAACTTGCTCGTCAATATGACGTTTTTGAAAATTAATGGCAAGTTGTCCCTGAGGTGGAAATTTAAAACTAAAACGTATTTTACCGGTAAAAAAGAGAAATACGGGCATACGGGCATCAAATTTAACCCCTGATGGGCATGTAACGGGAAAGCCCTCCGGCCCGGAAAGGACTCCAACCTCCACCGGAAGATACTGACTCAACCTGCAGGACTTGCGTTAATGCGATAGTCATTTGAATTTTGAAAATGCCCGCCCAAATTCTAGATATTTTAATTTCAAATTCGGGAATGGTTAGTCAGTTTCATATCATGGCGTATAGCAATGCATCAGGAGCTCAGCTGAATGTGATGAAAGGAGGCGAACTCAAAGTAAACTCATGGCGTATAACAATGCATCAGGAGCTCAGCTGGCTGTGACGAAAGGAGGCGAACTCAAAGTATTTCACAATTCGAGCCGTGTGTGCTACAATGTCGGGCAACGAGCTAGAGCAGAAGGTACTTCACCAGTGAATATGTTGTTGAATAGAATGAGCTTTGCAAGGCTACGTGCCGCACAAAGACCCCGCGGAATCGGCCCTACCAGATGTTTGCCCGAGGTGTCCAGGGAAATGAGCTTTTGGTTTTTGCCAAGCTTTCGCGGGAGTGTATCGGTTAAAGTATTGTTCCAGATCATCAGTGTTTGCAGCTCGGGCAAGTCTTTGATTCTGCGCGGAACCCATCTTTCCACTTCAGACTTCTAAGCTCCCAGCAACGATTGAACTCACGACCTTTCCATTTGTACCTTTCACTTACAAAGCGAACCCAGTAGCACTATGTTATGGATAAAGGCAGTTGTGTTGCACCTTTTCATTTTCTTTGACATTGAGAATGACAACATCGACAACTGACAACTGCATCATCGTAGAAGCACAAAACGAAAAGCGGGGAATTTTGTAAATATCAAACAAGAGGGGATTCTAGCGCAAATGAGTGACATTATTCTTCTGAATTGTCATTACAGTTGTTTTTTTTTAAACTCGGAGAATAAAATAGTGGGCGCTACGTTATCAAAGCGTTTAAATAATTTGATAGGTTACTTATAAGAATTTTATTAAGAGAATACCAAGTATTTCTTTTCACTACTCACATTAAAATAAATTTACATCATAGTCATTAGAAAATTTATTATTATTTCCTCTGACCACTCAAACTAAACTAAATTTATAGGATAATCACTTAAACTATAAACATTCTCTGAGGACATGAAAATATGGCAAAGTCTTATCGAAGCTTTTTCTAGAAAAGGGATGCGTGGAGATTGTATATAATTTCTCGGGCATCTCTTCACGTATGAAGAGAATCGCGGTGGCAATTAAATTTGGCAAGCTGGTAAGAAGAAAAATCTTGGCTATCCAAAGAAAGTTGGTGTTGCAAGCACGTTTACACTCTATAACTTAAATGAATGTTAGAAATACTCAAGGTTTAATAACTAGTTTGAATTAGATTATTCATGGAGATGCAGAAGATTTTCACCGTTAACCATGAAGGTTTTCTTGTAGTCGTTCGAGGGACACATGGAGGATCAAGGGAACTTTAATTTCCCCATATGCAAGGGCTATCATCCCTTTAGCAATTGGTAGATTGGGATTTTAAATTGGTAGACATGCATGCAAACTCCAGTCAACGAGTAAGGTTTTTGAAGTAAAAGGCATGCATGCAAACTACGGTTAACGAGGTTAATGGAACTCCGGTAAAACTGGATTGAAAGCTAGATCATCAAGGTTTAACAACTAGTTTTGAATGAGATCATCAAGGTTTAACAACTAGTTTTAAATCAGATTATTCATGGAGGTTTAACCCTGAAGGTCTTGTTGCCATGGAGGATAAGGGTACTTCAATTTTCCCGATGCAAAGGTCACCATTGCCTCAATCCCTTAACACTTTCTAGGTTGGGTTTTTAACGTGGAGGAATTTTATAGGCATCAAATTTGAAGATAAAGTTTACATTTTAAATTAAAAGATTAATTACATTTTAGCTTTTCAATATTCACAAATTAAAATAAATTATTATTACATATAGAAAATGAAAAATATTTTAAATTTTATGTATATCTCATATATCACAATTTTTATTGTGTTAAGTTGTGAAGATCTACGAATCTTCCTTAAAATATGAAGTACATTTCAAGGACCTTTAAAATATAAACTTTAAGTACATTTCAAGGACTGCACATAGATGACATTGGTTCATGCCTATTACAATTCATATAGAAATCATATCTATTTACTTAAGCTCTACACATGAATCAAATGGGGAGAATTTGATTGGATCATTTACTTATAATATATATAGGAACCATATGGAGGAAATTCAATAGAATCATTTACCTTTTCATCTAATATGGATATCATTCCTCAATACAATGAAATTATTTTTCTTTCTTACAAGACTCAATTATTCACATAATTGCAATGACTTTAAAAAGATAAAAAGAAAGATATAGTATTATTTTATAGATATCATTGTAATCTCCAATAAAGAAAAAAAAACAACTATTTAAAACCAAACCAACAACAACAAAATTTTCCATAAAATAAATATATCTTACAAGAATATTTTTCCATAAGAATTATGAAGTCAATGATTAGTGCACATGTGCATTCCTATGCATGACACCATTTGTAAAAGAACATAGAACTCACATTATTTCTAATCAACAAAAATGAATGAACATTGAAAATGGGATAATAAGGAATCATAGCTTGATTTAATCAATTTTAATCTCAAGTGTTTGTTCTCATATCTTCAAAATAAATAGGCATAAACAAAACATGCTGGTGATATTCATAAATGCAAGAAAGCTAAGAAAGTAGTAAATAATGCAAGAAAGCTAAGAAATTCGTAAATGCAATGGAAGAGTAGGACATAAGACAATTTGCATTTTTGAATCCAAACACTAACAACATAGGGTGTTGATTGGAATTGAAATTGTTTTTATCTACGAATAACAAAATATTTCACCACAAAAAAGTTTTGATCTTCAATTCCCATTACTAAGACACAAATGTAATAAATTATCAAGATATGGAGAAAAATTGTTAGAATTCATTTTTTCTATTGTTATATATATATATATATATATATATATTAAAATAACAAGTAAACATATTGTATAAGTAAATTAGAAATGGTTTTCTTTGCAAATTTGATAAGCAACTTTATATTTTAATTTCATTTATATGGGAAAAATTGTATACACCTCTATCAGAGGCTAAAGGGTTCTTAGAGGGTAATGATGAATTCAAATTTTAACCCTATATACATACAAACTCGAGTTTAACTAAATTCCCAATGCTAGTGAGATAAACTAGAAATACTCTAAAGGAAAAAAAATTGTGGAGAGGAGTTCAGAATCTAGAAATATTTATGGTTGAGGTACTGATGTATCTCAAGGTTGAGCCCAAAATAAATTATACATCTTCCTCATACTAGCCTATTGAATGTGTGCCTCAGTGAAATAAAATGGATACATGTCAACTAAAGGTTGAACACCCAAATAATTACACATGTAGCTCATAATAAAATTTATTGTAATTTATTTCTTATTTGTAATTTTTTTTTCTAATTACAAGTTTTTTCATTATTTCTAATAAATATAATAAATAGAAATGTGTCTTGGTCTTCCACTAGGGAAACTAGGAGAGGCATAAAATTTCTTTTTCATTAAGAGCCACACAAAATTTTTAGTAATAGTGTACAAAAAACCCAACAACTTTTTCTGAAATAAGTGGCCTCTAGGGTTATACTCAAGCAAAAAAACCAAAATAACTAGGACTTGATAGTAAATTACCACAAAACATAGTTAACATTCAATACTTTCTGGAGCCTGAGGCTTCCAGATGGATAGGATCCCCATTATCTCTTGGAGAACAATCTAGAGCAGGGGGCAAGTCAAGGAAACCTTCAATTTTCTCTAGTCTTTGGTCCATCGAGTGCACTAACACCTATAATTCATTCAATTAAAGAAGCATCTCTTCTCTCGAAGTGTTCCTATCCACCAACACAGAGCAGAACAACAACATGAGGTGTTAGTAAAGAACAACTATAATGATTGAGGTGACCCCAAGAGTGGCCTATGTTTGGAACTTGTCTTGCTACTTTGGCAAGCACCTTAGAGTTAGTAATGCATTTTTTCTCTTGTGAAATGTCACATTCAACATGGGAAATTTCTTCTTGAATGCTTGTATTATTAAAAATAAATAAAAATTGTATTATATTGTTTAAATTTTTTTGAAAGTTTGGTAGTGGTGAGGCTATATCATGGTCATATCTAAGAATAACATTCAAATAGAGCAAGGAATTGAATCATTGTATTCAACATCTAGGAGTAACTTAACAACACAATCATCACCATCTATTCAAAACCCGTACATTTTTCTTTCTTACTTTTAAATTAGTTTTTAATTTTTACTAAATTTTGTAAATATTTCCTTAAATATCAATAAAAATATAAATTAATAAAAAAAAATCTAATTATTAATAATTTTTAGTTAAAAATATTCTTAACTTTATTAAAACTATGTTAAAATATTATTTAAAAAAAATCAATTTATTATAATGAAGGATATATATTAAACAACCTAATTATCATATAGATGTGATCATTTAATATTTATGAATAATATATATAATTATATTTAAATATAAAATATTGACTTAATTTAACTATTTTATAGTGTAGCTCACACAATGTAGCTTAATTAGTGATCATTCTATTCAAAAGTATTATATAAATTTCTAGATTAAAGGCTCAAAGTCCCTATGGATTAAGCCAACAAAAAAAATAATAATCATTATTTTATTTTTTATTTTTTGGGTATATTTTCTAATCAATTTTTCTTAAATATTTGGTAGGTATTTATTAGTATAGAAACAAAAATAATTCCTCAAGTAAGAGATCTAAATCTAGAGGAAGATATAATCTCCAGGAAAATTTGTAAAGGTATGTTGGAGATGCAAAAAAGAAGACATAAAGAAAAGGATTTTATGATACTGCTTATATAGAAGAAAAAGCCTTTAGATGAAGTAGGGGATGTGTAATTGCCCTTTTCATGCACACATGTAGATCATGAGGAATGGTTGGTTAACTCAATTGAATCTTCTCATATGACTCGTCGCAAGGAGTGATTTGTGCGTATGAAAGGTACGATGGAAATGGCATTTTCCTAGGAGATTTATCGACAACCAAAACCATAAGACGAGGAAAATTCACATTGAATCTCATGGATGGAAGGATTAAAACACTCTTTTGTGTTCTACACATCACAGTATTGACCATATATTTGATTTCAATAATCCAGATGAGTGATGCAGGTGTAAGAACAATGTCTGAAAATAAAATGTATAGAATAGTTCAAGGAGCAATGGTATTACCAAGAGGAGTTAAGCTTTGAACTCTATATAAGATATTGAGAAGGACTATTAGTGATGGGTGAAACAATCCCTTTGTTCCTCATAATGGAACTGAAGAAGGAAAAAACCCTATAGTATTTAGAAATAAGACTATGCTATGGAATAAAATATTGGGACATACCAGAAAGAAGGGCCTTCAAGCACTACATGGGAAAGGTATGGTAGAATGTATGTATAATTACTCTCTATATTTTGATTTATATGAGCATTTCCTATACAAGAAACATAATTAGGTAATATTATCCTCTAGTAGTATGGTGAAAAAATAAATATTGTAGTGGATATATAATGATGTGTTCGAAAATGTGTTGGTTAAATCACTAGGAAACTATATGCATTGTGTCTCATTTATAGATGAATTCTCAAGAAATACGTAAATTTATTTTGTTAGGAATAAATCTGAAGTGTTTGACAAATTTAAAACTTTAAGGCTCTTGTGGATAATTAGACAAAGAGGAAACTAAAGGCAATGAGGATGGATAACAATGGAGAATTATTTGGGAATGAATTTGAGGAGTTCTAAAAGAAGTGTGATATAACAACACATAAGACTACTCTATATACACCTTAGCACAAGAATAAAATATGTTTTGGGCCACAAATCTAAGAAGCAGACTTCAGTGAATATTAAAGGATCTGTGGCTGATCTCTAGTCACTATTGAGGGTCGTGTTTGATCTGTGGAGGAGGCACAGACTTGAGGGACAAGTTTGGGTCTATTTGTGTATAGATTTGGTGGCATTTCCTATTTTGAGGGTTTGAGATACTCTATGCGCAATCCAAGGTAATTTTTGGGAGATTGGTATGATATTTGTGTGTGGGCATATTTCTAAAATGAGTCGCAGTCTTGTACAATAGTTAGATAGGAGGGTCATAGCCTTGTACCTCAGTTAGAAGGTGGTAGAAAGGCCTAAACAATGGATGGAAAGACCTTAGATAGAAAAATATGGTAGAAATAGCAAAAGGGAGAAATTTCACAGTATTTAGGAGGTTGTTAGAGCATTTTGGAGAGGGATAATAGGTTTTTGGAAGCCCTAAATAGGAGCAGAGGCTATAGCAAAGAGACACCAACCCTAGGGTATGTATTGATGATGTGTTTAAGGATGATTTTTTACTAGACGACAGAGTCTAGATTGGAAATTTGTATTGGATTCTCATAGATTATTGGAGGGCAATGTGAGAGTGGACCAAGTGTGGCCTAGAGTAGCACCTTGATCAACTAAGGTGGCTACTAGAAGAAGCAGAATTGGAGTAGCATAAAAATCAACTTATGGAGGGTTGTAGAGGGTTGCTTCAATCCCTAATTAACAAGTCTCTTGAAGGACTAAGATATTATTCGAAGTGGCAAAAGAAGAGATCACAAATTTGATTAGCTAGGCGCAATTTGTAGCCTTATATTTGTCTTATGGAGAAGGACATCTACAAAAAAAGTTGGTTAGTTCTTCATGCCCTAAGTTCATTTCTAGAGAAGGACATTTGATAGTGATAGAGGGAAGTCCCCCAACCCTAAGTTCATCATGAAACACAAAAAGGCACTAGTGGGAAGAAATTACCAAAATAACTTAGGAGCAGCAATGAGAAGTTGAGAGTTGTTCACAAATGGAGTTGTGAACAACTTGAGAGGAGTATCAATGTGTTGATGCATTGAAGGATTAAACATCAAGTAGAGAGCATTTGGAGCTGAGTTCATTGACCTAATGGAGTTGGTTCATTGATAGAGCCAGATTAGAGTTGTTGCAGATAGAGATTTAAAGGACTAAGCAGATGTGTACAAGGCATGACTAACGGAATTGTGAGGAGTTATACATCAGCTAGACTGTCAGAGTACTTTGTAAGGGTAGATTGGTTGTCAAAGGACTGACACCAAGCCCTAGTTGTTGTTTTCTTATATCAGTGGATGTATGAGGGCAATTATCATTGGCACATGAACCATAGACTATTGTATTATTAATTTATTAATATAACAAAGTTGGATTGTAAAAATTTGTAAAAAGTTGTCTATATTTTTCCATGTGTTGATTTAGTATTGTATATTATTATACTATGCAAAGTAGCCTTGTTGTGATACTTGGATTGGTAACATCAATGATTTAAGATTGTATCCTGGACTCTAGTATCACGTAAAAACAACATAGTATCAGAGAGACTTTGAAGGGCTAGTGAATTAGAGTGTGCATTTTGAAGCAGCTCAAAGGGAGCTAGATTATTTAAAGCATGGAGCAAAGGGTTCAAATGAAGTCATGGAGATGTGGTCTTGAATAGCATGGAAGTGAGATTAACTAGGAGTTTTGGTGGATTACTGGAGAACCTGGTGAAAAACAAGTTTTTGTAGGGTAGGTGGTTGATCATTAACTTCCTCTGACTTTCCATGGATTTTTGGGAAAGCTCGAGGATTTATTTGACATGCATGATATTGGTTTGATCGAGATTGCTTCATGTGATGGAATGGAGATTGGCAGACTAGTTTCTTCATTATATCATGATGTTTCATATCTAAGAGTGGAGGGTGTGCACAGGTGGTGTTTGATCTAGGAGGATGACTGCTAGTAGGATTGAGTTGGGTTGATGATGGAACATGTTCCACCGCAACTTAGACTGGCCTTGTAGGAAAAATGTCAGTAGTAGATTAAGTCATTGGAGACCGTGTAAACTCAGAGGGAGTCTCGCTTTAGAGGGATTAGCCCTATGGAAGTGTTTAGGTCTTCAGGTTAAGATGAGATGATGCAAAGGAACTATCAATATTACAAGGTTAATTCTACAAAGTATACTGCAGTGATGGATGCCATATGGGCTAGTGTCGTCAGTGATGAAGTTGATGGAGACTTCCTAGTGTTGGAGGTACCTCCCTCGCTAAGAGGAAGTGTTGATATTTGTAGCTTGAGAGGTACTCCAAACCCCAGGATACTGGGTTTTGGAAGAACTAGCACACAAAAGTGACTTGTGGATAAAGAACCCCAGTCTGTGGGCTTTGTACCCAAGCTTGTGGATGTGAAACCACCAAGAGAAACCATGGTTTGACACAGGGAGGTGAAGGGGCAGCCATAGAGGAGATAGGGGCCACTTCAATCACTTAAAAATGATGTATCAAAATGGAGTTGTGAATTTTTATATGTGGTTGTGGGTTAATTTGTCAAGGAGAGCAGGTCGGCTAGGGCTAGATTAGCACTCTTAATAGTTCATTGGGAACCACATGTTCACAACGCTCCTCACGAAACTGTAAAGATTTGAAATATTAGTATATATAAAGCCCTCATTAAAGAGAAGGAGTAGTCATATATTAATAAGAGATAAGAGCATCTTATTCACCTTTCTAAAGTCGAACCCAAAAAAATTAGGCAGATGGTGCTTGTTTGTAGATCTAAAGATAATCATTCGATCCCCTTAGAAAAGTGGGACATATTTCTTAAGACATTGTATGACTCCCCGGACACCATGGGCAACATCGTTAGCCCTCCTATTAAGGAAGATATCTTTTCTCTTGAGGACTCAAGAAAAGTGGGACATCTATCTTAAGAAGTTGTATGACTCCCCGGACACCATGGGAAACATCGTTATCACTCCTATTAAGGAAGATATCTTTTCTCTTGAGGACGTTCAGGCTAGGATTAATAATCTCGCTAGGGGGAAGCTAAATACATTTAACGATACCAAGCTGAGATCTTAAAGTTTGTAAGATCTATCCTCATTCCTCATCTCCACAAGCTTCTCAATTTGGTTGTAAAGCATGGCTTCCCTAAACCTTGGACATAAAGCCTTATTGTGCCTATGTTTAAAAATGGGGACAAAACCTTTCCCGCTAATTACATGACCATTATGATTATCCACATCTTAGCTTAGATTTATGGTCTCATTTTGGAAAATAAAATTAGCCATTGGCTTGAAAGGAACAATAAAAGAGCTAAAGGGAAAGCTGGGTTTAGGAGATACCACTCGACTATAGACCACCTCGTCACTCAGGATCATTGCCGAGGAATGTTGCAATAGTAAAGTTGATATATTTGGTTACTTTGTGAACTTTAGAAAATCCTTCGACACTGTTCCTCAATATAAGATTTGGAAAAGACTTGATGAGATCATAATTATTCCTCCTAAGTTGAAGATTGTTATGATTCGCCTCTACGAGACGGTTGTTTCCAATATTAAAATCACCGAAGGGTGGTATAAATATATTAAATGAAATATCGGGGTTAAGAAAGGGTGCCCCCTTTCCTTACCCCTTTTTTTATTTACATCAATAGGTTAGAGGAGAGTTTGGAAATCGAGGGGTGCAAAGGAACTGAGCTTGCTAGTATTACCATCACTCTTCTCCTCTACGCTGATGATATCGTTCTTCTTGCTAGAAGCTATTAGGAACTAAACAAGAAACTTAAGACTCTTCATTACTATTTCTCTAAGATGGCTATGACGGTTAATACTGACTCTATTATATTACAATCATATGCAACGTTTAAAAGAAGCTGCTTTTATATGACCCAGAAAAATTGAGGAATAGTTGAATTCATCCAAGTGTAGAGCTAACCAAATCCCAAATGAAGATTGTGTTCCTGATGAAAAGAGTAACAAAAAGTATTGGGTTCGTAGCCAAAATAAGAATACTCGTGATATTTGGTACAATGTCATATATAAAGATTCCAATCTACACTTCTGTAATTGCAAGTGGGCCCTAAATGGAAATGTCTGTAAACATGTATTGAAAGTTGAGATGCTAGCAAGTAACATTAGTTTGGGTGAAAATGTATTGCCTAATGTCACTAAACCTACTACAGAAATTCCTAGAATTTTATTTGATTTTAATGAATCACCTATATTGGGCCCAAAAATCCAAACAGAGCTTCTACCATACTTTGATTCTCCTCCCAATCTAAATTATCATAATGAAACAAGCATTGATGATTTAGATAATTTCTCATATAATGTTGAATCAACCAACGTACAACTAGATATTGCATTATTTGAAGATGATGAGATGAAATGTGTTAACTCATCAACTCATGAGAAATTGAGATCCATAATACCTACAAATCTGGAAGAGGCATATGCATTAAACAACTTGGTAGAAAAGCATGTCAAGAATACAACAGAATGTTTTTCAATACTATAACTCCATCCAAGATCACTACCAAGAGAAAACATACTTTCTTGAGCCCGGTCAATAAGAAAAGGCGTTGTGATCGCAAGTCAAAAGCAGGGAAAGCTAAACTACAATTTGAAAGGGTTGGACAAGTTCGTGCAAAAGAAAAGAGCATGAATGAACAACTGGAGTTATCTTCTCAACAACAAAGAAATGTGGGCCACATGCTTGAGTTAGTACAACATTATATTATACACAAAAATGGTTTGTAGATATGATATTATGCATTTTTTCATGTGAAATATGATATACTATCATTTGCAATGCATAGGCATAACTATATGAACTTTTTTTGTTGTTACAGTTGGCGGGACAACTTGTCAACTCCAATTATTTAATGAGCATGTCGGTGAAAGAAACTATATCATTGGGAACACTTCTCCAATCAATACCATCCAAATCTCCTCCCCGGGGGTGCTTCCACTATTGTACAACCAATGGGGATATATTGTTGGCCACACCCACCACCTTTTTCCTTCATAAATTCTCCCATGCCTATAACCGCCTCCCCAAAACCTTCCAATTCCCATCCCTACCCTTTAACCATCCACCTTTATCATTGTTCCAATCATCCACCCTTAACATTCAAATTTCCCCGCCTAGGGTGATTCATCACCCTAGGGTTATTCCCACTATCGTATAACTAATGGGGATGTATCATCACCCAAACCCACAAACGTTTTCCAATTTTTCTTCCACCATGCCTTTATCAATCACTCCTGAACCATGCCTATATCCATCACCAAGTGCTCCACCATCTAACTAGGAAGGGCGGTCTTCTCCATTGCCTTAGATCTTCATGGGGAGAATGAGTAGTTGATCAAAAACTTATCATTAATTAAGGAAATTGGTTATATGCATTTTGGATTTTACAACTAATTGGTTATTGAATTTTTGCAGCAATACCAATTTGGAAATGCACTTGGGAGTGCCAAGAGTGGCGATGGTGACTTATACACCCAATTTCTAGATCAGTCATGAGGCCGCTTTTCCATAATGTCATTCATGGGCATGAATCTCCATTATCTATGTCGGGAATGAAGTTCCATTTTGTAGAAAAGAAAAATGTATAGCTAGACAAATTTGGAATACAAATACATGAATTTGAACTTGTGTGTATAACAATCTCTTCATTGACATGATGTGCATTTGATGTTTTATTCTATCAATGTTACATTAGTTTTGATGAATGTAGTTAGAATGGATTTATTTGTTTTATTTACAAGTTATCAAGTTTGCAAGTTAAGTTACTTTTATATTTATATCTTACTCAATGTTGCATGCTGGAACAAACATATCATTACCAAGGAACTTTTCTTAGTTATAATAATAGATGTATCATGTACATGAGGAGAGAATATATATGGATTTAGATTTATTTTAATTTTTAATTTATGAAAAAGAAAACTAAAGTTGAATTTTTGAAAAAGAAAAGTACACTATACATGCCTTATAAGAAAATCTGCAAAAATAGATAAATATTTGAGCCTTTACCACTTAAATACTAACATTTAAAGATGAAAACTTTATTGATAAGTGATGTAGATTTGAGCCTCGGGACCTGATGGCTTCAATACAAAATTCTTTCGAGTGGCCTGGCCTATTTTGGGTAAGGATATCTTGGAAGTGGTTGAAGAATCTCGACTATCTCATAAGGTACATCCCTCTCTGAACTCTACTTTTATAGCCCTGATTCCAAAAACAACTCATTCTGAAGACCCTCAGGGATTCATACCTATTTCTCTATGTAATATCATATATAAAATTATCTCCACCATTATGGTCAATCATCTTAAACCCTTTCTTCCTGCCCTAATTTCTCCTGAGAAAACTGCTTTTGTCCAAGGCCGCCAAATTATGGATGGCATTGTCACTACCCAGGAGGCAATTCACTCTCTCAAGAGCCTTTGTTGACACCTAATCCTCTACGATTGGGTGAATTTGGAATGTGAACACTCATCAAGAAGATGAACTGAGCAATCACATTCTTTGTATATAAAAATGGCTACCTAATGAAATAAATTGTATCAGTTTTGTGCCAAACTGGAGTTACTCCTGGCCTGACATGGTATCAGAGCCAACTCCTTGTTTTAGCTATTATGCTCCTATAACTCCTCTGTCCTGGCCTCAGCCTCTGCCTCTTCCTTATTCCCCTTTGTCCTGAAATAACTTGCCTCTGCCATATTCCTTTCCAGCACTGCGCATCTGTCCATATTGTCCAGATAGAAGCATTGTACCATTCCTATTTTAGCGCTGATGATTGAGTGGTGTATGCTGAAGGAATCTACGTTGAATACGCTGGTCATTTGAATACGTTGCATGACTCCCTAGGGTTTGTCAGCATAGACGTTTTAAATTTTTTTTTTTGCATCTTTACACTCAACAAAATCGCTGCATAAGTTCAAAGTTTTTTGTGTCTACTCTGAAATCCGCTCCTGGCGGTCTGGACGCCTGAGAATTTGAATAAGATTATCATCTTAGGAAATAGTTTAAAGGGTTACAACTTTGACAAAGAATCTTTTGCATATCATCACTTTACTAATAAAATCGAAGTAGTTTTGGACAGTGATCATATGCTGCATAAAACGCCACTTCATACAACTATTTCTTTGAGCGGTGCACGCCATTGTTTAATGGTATCAACATTTGTATTGAATGCAGAATGGTATTGAACAGCGTACAATGATATCCACGTTGTATTATCAATGGCATTAACGTTGGTTGAACGTGCTATGGTATATGGTAACATATATGGTATATGGTGTGTCTAACGTTTGGTATGCGCTGATAACATCTATGGTGTGTCTAACGTTTGGTATGCGCTGGTAACATATATGTTTTTCTATGGTATGCGTTTGGTATGATGTTGTTCTATGGTGTCAACGTTTGGTATGATGTTGTTCATAAATTAACGCTGTCCCATATTCCAGTTTGAGTGGCTGTGCAGTTTGAAAACTGCTTTTGTTTCTGGCAGTGGACATCACATTTTTAGTGTGTATTGTTTAAACACTGTCTCATATTTTTTAAACACTGTCCAGCACTTTAAATCTGCTATATTTTATTACTGGCTTCAAAGTCTAGAGAATCAAAGGGATTTATGGTGATTCTTTAACCTTTTCAATGAACTTTGAAATTGTAATACTGATGCTGCTCCAACTTTGTAGAGCTCGCGGTTGATGCTGTTGCTGCTCCAACTTTGTAGAGCTCACGGTGAATGATTGATTATTTTTAAACAACCAAAATTATTTCCCACATAAAACATTTTGAGTAAAATTTCACTGTATATCAGAAAAAGTTTTTTTTATCAGCAGAAGTATTTTTTTACAGAATGCATTCAATCTTCTCTATTGTAGGAATAGTTCTCACTGGCAAGGAGAACTATCCTAATTGGTCCCGGATGATACAACACACCCTCATCTTCAATGAGTTGTGGAAAGGAGTGTGTATCGGAGAAGGAGACAGAGACCCAGAAAAGCCTACCTCAGACAAAGAGCTCGCCATTTGGGAAAACAAGAACAGCAAAGCTTATGGATTAATTGCATCATCTGTAAATAAAGAGGTGAGTCACCATATTTCAGCATATTCAACTACCTTTGAAGCTTTACAAAAGCTGAAAGAACTCTATGACTCACATTCTGCACTTGAAGTCGTCCAACTCATGATTAAATTCTTCACTCTTGAACTGCAAAATAATGATCCTCTTGCTCTAGCATCTGAAATAAAGTCTATAATGCATGATATCAAATCCACTAAGGTTGAGCTGGATATCTCTCTTATTGCTTTTCTCAAGGCAATTTATCCTACATACTCCATTTATCTCGAGTCTTTGCAAGAAAATGGAAATCTCAAAGATATAACCTTTGACTCTCTTGTGAAAAAGTTTGCTGAAAGAGAAAAAGCCTTTGGAAAGAAGAAAACCCCTGAATCTTCTGAAGAGACTGTGTGCCTTGCTCATAAAGAAAAGTATCCTGCTCAAGATTCTACAAGAGGAAGAGGTGGACGAAGAGGAAGAGGAATATATTTCAGAGGCAGGGGGGGCAGCCATTCTCAAGGAGAAAAGGCAGATTTACACTGTATTCGCTGCAAAAGAAACGGATCACATGATGCCTCTATGTGCTGCATATATAAAGAATAGATTTCCATCTAATGCTATAAGAAACAAGACTCCTTATGAATTGTGGTATGGACATGTTCCTTCGGTAAAAAATCTGAGGATCTTTGGTTCCACCTGTTATGCTTTGATACCAAAGGTACATAGAAACAAACTTGGTGCTAGAAGTCATAAGTGTATCTTCCTGGGGTATTCAAACACCTCCAAAGCATATCGCCTCTATGATGAAGCAAATAAAAAGTTTGTTATATCTAGAGATGTAATTTTTCTTGAATCATCCAAATATGACAATGTTGTTGAGCGGCAACTTGATTGCTTGGATAGATTCGCAAAAACGAAATCATTTCAAGAATTTGAGAATCAGATTCCACATCTTGAAGGGGGAATTCCCATACTAGATCAACATGTGGAATCTTCTTCTAAAGAATACTCTCCCCCGACTGAAACTCCAACAACAGATGATGCTTTAAGTGATGTAATTCATAGAATTGGGAGACTCAATCTTGATTCACTCCCAACTCAATCAACAGAGCAGCCTGGACCATCTCAAAAAGGTCCCCCAAAGTGGTTGACAAAGACACTTGAAAGTGTTCATCCTGATCAAATTGGAAAAACAGGAACCAGAAATTCAAACCAACAAAATCGAGGTGATGTAGATGACTCTAATTCACTTGTTGATATGGATGTTTCTTATGATTGTGAATTGAACTTGTCTACAGATTTTGAACCAACTTCCTTTAAACAAGCTACTTCTCATGATGAATGGAAAGAAGCAATGCAAAAGGAGTATGATGCCCTCATAAAGAACGACACTTGGAATTGGGTCTACAAGAACAAGTACAAAGCTGATGGCTCACTTGACAAGCACAAAGCTAGGCTTGTGGCAAAAGGTTTTGCA
>APFE031211111.1:0-12220 GCA_000404065.3 Pinus taeda | reverse complement strand
TACACCGCAAGGTTCAGAGTTGGTTAGACTCGCCCTCAATGGTGTCTCAGATGAGTGGCAAGTCATTGTCCAGAGTATCCTGGGCAGAGCAGCATTGCCGAATTGGGATGAGATGTGGGCAGCTCTAAAACAAGAGGAGCTAAGAAGAGACCTGGTCAAGGTCAAACTTGACGGAAGCAACAGCAGCAGTGTGTCGAAGCCCAAGGAGGAGGAGGAGAATGCAACCCTCGCATCGAAGGAGCAGCAACAGCAACAAAGACGAAAGAAGGACGTCTCCAAGGTGAATTGTTTCAGATGTGGCGAGATGGGCCACTATGCATCCTAGTGTCCTTTGAAGAAAAAGTACAAGGATGAGAAACACGATCCTAAGGTTACAGCCGCGAAGATCGAAGAGGAGGAGTTCTCCATGACAACAGAGATACCTCCAAGAGGGAGGTGCGTTGATTTGGAGTTGTAGTTCGAAAGAGCTACAGATGGGCAAGATCCATGAGGAGTCCACCTCTTGGATCAATACCTTGCTACAGGAGCCCAGTTTTCCAGTAGCAAGATGGACTAGTGTCGGATGGTGTCGAGGAGTGTTGTGGAGACAGTTGCAGTGGCTAGGAGCGCAAGAGACTGAATAAGGCAGAGCAAAGTTGGCAACAGTGTAGATGGCACAGAGCAGAGGTCAGCAACAGCGTAGTAGATTCAAAGGGTCGGTGCAGAGACTAGCAGTAGTCAGTTCCAGCATTCACGTGGTATCATCCTGAACATAGTTAGTTTAGTAATTTTGGATGTTTTTCAGTTGCTTCTCTCAGCAACTAAGTTGCAGTATGGATGCAGTGTTAGTAATCGCAGTGCTAGCAGCATAGCAAATGCAACATTTGAAAGGGAGTTGTAGTACAGATGTAGCATTGGCAGTGGTAGTGTCAAAGGCAGCAGTACAGTTGCAGCAACACAGTAGTTGGTGAACAGCACGTCAGACATTAGCAACGCAGAGGACGATGCTTTAGAGTCAGAGAAGTATGTGTTAGTTTTTGGTAGCATTGGATGTGCTCTAGCCATGAAAATTGGTGGAGAGGCTAAGGCACATGAATTCTAACCAGAAATCATTTAGTGAAATTCCACCCGGATTGTATTTTATTAATATAATTAATATTTTTAATGGGGTACCTAAGTCTTAAACCTAGAAAAATTAAAGTATTAAAGGGTATTAATCAAAATATGGGTGAGAATGTCCTAGAAAGTGGATCAAGTCAAGTTTTGATCTTAGCCGTTGATTAGAGACTTAATCTCGGCTGTTGAAGTCTCAACGAGAAAAATATAAGGAGGCTTGGGGTTCATTTAGAAACACACATGGAGAGAACAAATTGATCTAGAGTTCGATTTCTAGGGTTAGGAAGCTGAGAATTCGAAATGAATGATCATTCTGCAGCAGAGGGGTAGGGATAGTTCGGGAATATTGGACAGAGAGATGGAGAGCCACTAGTGGAGGCAACGCAGCATTTAGAGGGACTGACGCTGGGCCAATATGGGCCCAAGCAAACTTGACTCAAAGCCAGAAGGGCCAGCGCAGAGCAAAATTTGCCCTCCACGCAGAAAGTCGGAACCGTCGGGGAACTGCTTGAACAGCCCGAAGAGGTTGACGCAGAAGTTCCAAGAGGCAGAAGAGACAACACAAAAGCTAATGCAGAGCCTGTAAGGTTGACGCAAGACCTACACAGTGCCAGCACAGAGATAGTCGAGGTTAGCCAGTTCTACTGCTAGATCAGTCAAAAACAACTGGGTGAAGTGAGGTAATCTCACTCAAGTTTTTCTCCATTATATTTTTCTCTGTCACTAGATTGTCGAGAGGGAAACCAGCATTGTATTCAGAACTATTGATTAATAATAGAAAACCCTCAGGGCTGCTGCTCCGGTTTTCCCGCATTGGGTTTTTCCAGGGACTAATTTGTCCAAAAATAATTGTGTCCAATGTATCTTGTTCTTTGCTCAATTTCTTGTTTCATATAATCAAATTTAAAGTAGTGTAGGCTGCAGAAGTAATTTACTTCAGTATTAAAAAAATAACTTGATAATGTATATTAAAATCAAGTAGGAGAAGTAAATTTAGATTTGCTACAGAAGGGGTTCCTTGAGGATAAAAATTTTCACATGGTATCAGAGCATTGATTTCGAAACAGGAAGAGCAGATCTAGTGCTGAGCAAAGAGGCCAATAGCTGCATTTGGCAGCAATTCAAATCCCCTTGAAGGGATTGTGCAGTACTTGCCGGAAAAGCAGAGATTCCGAGGAAATCTCTCTCTGAGAGAGTCGACAAAGAGGTACGATTTCTGAATCATGAGCTTGCAGAGGCAAAGGGAGTGACGCAGAGCCTCAACACAGTTCTTGAAGGGTGCATTTTCTGCCAGGGCAAAAATCCGTCGAAAAAGAGCGAAGACACATAGAAGGGAAATTTTCACCTCAGAGGACTTTTTCTCGCCAAAAGTTCGAATTTTTCACTTGTCGGGCAGCAGACCAGTGTTGCACAGTGACTAGAGGAGTCAATTCGACAGTTTGGGTGAGATGGCATCACATGGGCTCAGAGATTAGGACATGTTGGAAGGAGCTTCCAACTATGTCATATGGAAGACCGGAATCTTAGTTGTTCTAGAGGAGTGTGATCTCGAAGCCTATGTCAAGAGTGTTGTGGTTGTTCTTGCTGACAATGATCAGAATATTAAGTACAAGGCCGAGCAGGGAAAGGCGAAAAGGTTCATACTCAATGGAGTTCGAGATCATGTGGTCTCACACTTGTAGGGCAAAGATACAACCTGAGAAATGTGGGAAGCTTTGTCTTCACTAAATGAAGGTTCTTCCAAACAACGGAAGATGTACTTAGAACAAAAGTTGCAGCGAGCATTGATGCAGAAGGGAGAAGGGGTTAACTCCTATCTTCAACGTCTTCAGGACACCAAAGACCGACTTATTGCAGTGGGATCTACTCCTCAATCTACCGCAATGGTAAGGATGGCCCTGAATGGAGTCTCGGATGAATGGCAAGTCTTCGTCCAAAGTATATTAGGGCAGGAAAAAACTACTTTCATGGGAGGAGATGCGGGCAGCGCTTCGACAAGAAGAATTGAGGGACCTAGTTAAGGTCAACCTCAATGGTAGCAGTGGGAGTGGCACAAAGACCGAGGAGGAGGAGAAAGCAGCTATAGCATGAAAGGGACAGCATAAGCAAAAGCGAAAGGACATTTCGAAGGTGAAATGTTTCAAATGTGGCAAGATGGGCCACTTTGCATCCTAGTGTCCTTTGAAGCAAAAGGATAAGGATGAGAAACATGATCCTAAGGCTGCTCCAGCAAAAATTGACGAAGATGAGTTTGCCAAGAGTGCCCACGCATCTCCAGGAGGGAAATGGGTCAATATTGAGCTATAGTCAGGAGGACTACATGTGGGCAGGATTCTTGAGGAGTCCACCTCTTGGATCAATTCCTTGCTACGAGAGCCCAAGATTCAGCAGTAGCGAGATGGGCTTAGTGTCAGATGATGTAGTGGGTTGATTGGAGAGACAGATGCAATAGCTTGAGACTAGAGGTTGATTAGCGCAAAGCAAGGTTGGCAGCAGTGCAGACGACACAGTGCAGAAGTCAGCAGCAGCGCAGAAGATTCGGAGGGTCAAAATCTAGTAGCAGTCAGATTATGACATTCACATGGTATTATGCTGAACACAATTAGTTCAGAAATTTCGGATGCTTTTCCATTGCTGAGCAGCAATAATTGAAAAATGACACAATGTAGAGCTAGCAGCGGCAGTGTTAGCAGCAGACGCAAAGGAAGTTGTAGTACAAATGCAGTAGTGGCAGTGGCAGTGTCATGGGCAGCAGTATAGTAGCAGCAGCAACACAGTGTTGGTGGCAGCAACAGTGCGAAGAAGACATGCTTCAGAGACAGAGCAACATACAGTAGGACAATGTTGCTAGAGCACATTCCTCGCTAAGAGGGAGTTGTAGTTTTTGGTAGCATCAAATGTGCTCTGGCAATGAAAATTGAAGGAGAGCCTAAGGCACATGAATTCTAAAGAACCCAGAAATCGTTTGGTGAAATTCCACCTGAATTGTATTTTATTAAAATAATTAATATTTTTAATGGGGTTCCTAAGTCTAAACTTAGGAAAATTAAAGTATTAATGGGTATTAATCAAAATATGGGTGAGAATGTTCTAGAAAACGGATCAAGTCAAGTTTTAATCTTAGCCGTTGATTAGAGACTTAATCTCGGTCATTGAAGTCTCAACAAGAAAAGAAGAAGGAAGCTTGGGGTTCATTTAGAAACACATACAAAGAAATGAATTGATCTGGAGTTCGATTTATGGGCCTAGGAAGCTGAGAAATTCGAACTAGGTGATCATTCTCTAGCAGAGGGGCAGCGATAGTTCAGGAATACTGGACAGAGAGGCCGAGAGCCACTAGTGGAGGCAGCGCAAGAGCTAGAAGGACTGACGTTGGGCCAATCTGGGCCCACATAGGCCTGACACAGAGCCAGAAGGGCCAGTGTAGAGCAGAAGCTGCCCTCCACGCAGAAAGTTAGAAATGTCAGGGAGTTGTTGGAACAGCCAGGAGAGGTTGACGCAAAAGTTCCTGTAGGCAGAAGAGACAGCGCAGAAGCTGACGCAAAGCCTGTAAGGCTGACGCAGAACCTACGCAGGGCCAGCGCAGAGATAGCTGAGGTTAGCCAGTTTTGCTACCGGATCAGCCGGAAATCGTCGAGTGAAGTGAGGTAATCTCACTCAGTTTTCCGCCATTATATTTTTCTCTGTCACTGGTTTGTCGGGAGGGAAACTAGCATTGTATTTAGAACTACCGCTTAATAATAGAAAACCCTCAGAGTTGTTGCACTGGTTTTCCCGCATTGGGTTTTTTCGGGGACTATTTTGTCCAAAAAAAATAATTGTGTCCTATGCATCTTGTTCTTTGCTCAGCGTTCTGTTTCATGTAATCAAATTTAAAGTAGTGTAGGTTGTAGAAGTTATTTACTTCAATATTCAAAAAAAAACTTGATAATGTATATTAAAATCAAGTAGGAGAAGTAAATTCAGTTCTGTTGCAGTAGGGGTTCCTTGAGGGTAGGAATTTTCACAATATGCAGCAATAGTATATTGCTAGAGCACATTCCTTGCTAAGAGGGAGTGTTGATTTGGGGTAGTATCGGATGTGCTCTAGGGCTCAAATTTTGTAGGAAGGCTTGGGCACATGCATTCCAAAGAACCTAGAAACCGTTTTGGGAAATTCCACCCAGAGACGATTTTATTAAAATAATTAATATTTTTAATGGAGTTCCTAAGTATAAACTTAGGAAAATTAAAATATTAATGGCCATTAATCTAATTATGGGTGTAACTTCTAGAAAAGACGAATATCAAGTCAAAACGATCTGAGCCTTTGATTAGGAGTTAATCTAGATCGTTGGTTGTCCAACAGGAAGATATAAGAAGGGGCCTAAGGGTCATTTGGAAAACACAACAAGAGGTCAAGAGATCGAATTTCTGAAGAGAGAATTTCTCAAGAGGAAATTCCATTGAAGAGATTTCTTGCAGTTGAGAGGTAGGGATAGTTGGGGTTGGAGTATCTTCTCCGGGACCCCGAATACTCAGCAGAGAGGCAGAAAAACACTAGTGGAGGCAACGCAGACCCAAGAAGGACTAACGCTAGGACAAGAGGGCCTACGTAGTGCTTGACACAGAGCCAGAATGGTCAGCGCAGACGCAGAGTTGTCTTCCAACAAAAGTCTGAAACTTGTCGGGGAGTTTCTGGATCAGCCAGGAGGGTTGACGTCAGAGCTCCAGGAGGCAAGGAGACCTAACGCAGAGCCTCAGAGAGCTCCAAACAGGCCCACGAAGTTACTGCAAAGGGGCAGTGCAGTTGTAGCCGGGGATAGTCAGTTTAGCTGTCAGATCAGTTGGGATTTGTTCAGTGGAGTGAGATAATCTCACTAAGTTTTCTGCCAGTGTCTTTTTCTCTATAACTGGATTGTCGGAAGGGCATCCAGAGTTGTATTCAAAACTACAACTTAATAATAATAAAGCCTCAAAACTGCTACACTCATTTTCTCACATTGGCTTTTTCTAGGGACATTTGTCCAAAAATAACGGTGTCTATTGTGTTGTATTTCTTTCTTGCTCAGTCTCTTGTTTCTTCATAATATTTAATTATGTGAAGGTTGCAGTAGTATTTACTTCGACATTTTCCATAGCACACAGTAAATAACTTGTATGAATTAACAAATAGGAGAAGTAACATCAGTTTGTTGCAGTAGGGATTCTTGTTGTGGAATTTTCACAGAAGGCGATCTTCGGGATATCCTGTTCTCTAACCCAAATCTTATGGAACCCAGAGCAAAGATCTATCTTGGAAAAATGCTTGTCCCCCTTCAACTCATCCATCAACTCATCGATACTTGGGATTGGGTATCAATTTTTTATGGCCTTCTTATTTAAGGCCCTGTAGTCAATTCACATCCTCAAGGACCTGTCCTTCACCAAAACCACTGATGAAGAAAATGGGCTTGAGCTAAGATGAACGCGGCCTAATGCAAGCAACTCATTAATGGCCTTCTCAATCTCATCCTTGTAGGCTTTCAGATGTCTATACAGAGTGGTGATGACAGCGTGAACCCCCTCTTCTAGCTCGATGATGTGCTCAAAACCCCTATCAGGAGGTACACCTGGCGAATGTCTCCAAAAACTCTATGGTGCTTCTATAATAGAGATGAAATATCTACTAGATACTATAATGACTAATTTGCTAATCCCCTCTCTGAAATCTAACACTCCACTACCCACTTAATGTCCCATGCCTCAAATCTGCCTCCATCCTGTTTGATGACACCACCTTTAGTGGATATGTATGCATGTCTGTAAGTACTACCTTCTTACCATCCAGCCCCATGAACTCCATCTCCATCTCACTGTAATCAGTGGCATAACGCCCTACAAATTAGACCCACTGAACTCCCAATGTTATGTTGGTGTTAGGAACATCCAGCATGAAGAAATCATCTATGATAGTATAATTCCCCATTGTCAAGCTCATCTTGGAGATCATCCTGGTGAACTGTATATACTTGTTTCTAGGTATGACCATTGAAAAACCCCTCAAACTCCTCAATGGCCAATTCTCTTCTAGACACAAGGCTCGAATCTATGAAATTGTGTGTAGCCCCACCATCAATTAGCACTGTTACCTTCTACCATTGTATAGTGCCTCTAATTCTGAGGTTGTGGAATCTTGTGTACCTATGAGAGAAGCAATAATACGGCCCTTGGCTCCACCCTAAGGTTGCTTGTCCTCCATCTCCCAAAACTCATCCTCCTTGGCTACTCCTACACATCCTCCTCGTCTTCACTATCCAAGAACACCTCAATGTAGTGAGCCTTCCCTTTCCCTGCATAACAATGTCTTGTTGGCCATGGCTCCTGACAAGTGAAGCATAGCCTCCTCTTGAGATCCCTTCTGGTGCCCTCATCCAACTGACTGTGCCTTGACCACTCCTTCTGAGAAGGTCTAATGTTTTTCCCCTTTGATGGGATAACCAATCTAGGAGGAAATCTCATCTTAGGGACTGCATCTTGCATGTCTCAAGTTCTACCAACTACGTCCTATAAGGAATGTAAAAATTCCTTGAAATGCAGCAACCGGAAATATTTCTTCTAACTGAGAAATTAATTATGCAGCTTATTTTGTTTACAGCAAAATAATGAAATATTCACACTACAATTTGTTGACCATAAAAATTAACTGCGAAAACAAAAATAGGAACTAAGAAATGCTAACACACACAAAAATACTGACACCATTAATTTTGGACAGGTGTCCCTGTAAAAACCCAATGTGGGAAAAACGGCGTAGCAACTGAGGGTTTATTTTATTATGCATTAGTGAATTTTGGATACAATTTTTGGAAGCCCAGCTGTTTATCCAATCAGCAAGAATCTGATTAAAAAAATAAAAAAATAATTGGAGAGAAAATTCTCTCCCTCCACAAACAAACCCCGACCTCTATCTCCTTCTGAAAATTGGTCATACAACCCTCGTGCAGGTCATTTCAGCTTTTGGCGATCCGTGTAGCTATGCTAGGAAAACTCACACGATCCTCGCGACCCTAACTACGACCCATCCGAAAAATCCACACAACCCTTGTTGTTTTGGGCCAGCTTCACCGTGGAATATTTCTATCACTTGTTACTGCCTCTCCAGAACTGGAAATCTTCCTCTGGATCACTATTTCTGCCCCTCTTGACACTTGTTACTCGATCTCTAAATCAATCTCTCCTGCTAATCACCTGCACTCGAGTACCGAATAGTCTAGATCACTAAGTATCTGCAATGTGTGTTCTCCATTTGCCCTGTTGCCAACTCGCTTGCACACCAAGGTTAGTATGGGGAAAATCTTCAACCCCACAGGGTGTGATCTTGGTGGGAAATTAAGAGAAGGTGTTGTCACCTATTCCCAACTCTCTCCTTTAAAGTTCTCTCCTAGTTAAAGCGAAGGGGGATGGTCCCTAAGAAGGTTAAAGGAAATGTGAGTTTCTAGGAGATTAAAATGAATGGAGAGCTTATCACAATCAATTTGATTCTACGATATGAACAAGGAAATATATATGAGCAACATTCAATTATTCATTAAAAAAAGATATAAAATCATGGACTAGTGCTTAAACAAGTAATTGCTCAAAATAAATAGTATGTACTCGCTCAAATAGAAATTTCCAAGTAAGATGACAAGCAATCCTGCAAAAGGAAAGATGTTAGAGCAAGAAATGAAATATCACTTGCAAGATGGGAATATTGTACTTATAAATAAATGCTCAAGTAAAAAGACAATATCATCCCATACTCATGAGCTAAACATCAAGTACATGAGATAGCAACTTAGCAAGTAAAGTAAAGATTGCAAATGAAAGATCCACACCACTTGCAAAATAAAGAGAGTTTTATTTGAAAGATAAACAATGCTTGCAAATGAGATTCAATAGACCCAAAAAATATTACTTTCAAAATGTTAACAATGATTGGACTTGCTAAAGGAAGTACTCAATAACAAGAGATAATAACACAAAGAAACAATGAAGCCATCCATTATGACAAGTACATGAAATCTATAAATTTGCAAGTAAATTTAGAGTGTTATAAGATAGATAAATTAGAATGATATGCAATCTATCTATTGTGCGATGCAATTATCTTGGTAAATTTAAAGTTAAATGTCTATCTAGATGTAACTTTTCTCTCAACTATTTTGAAACAAGTCTCTAGTGTGAGTTGTGGAGGGACACCAAAAAAAAGACAGTTGAGGTTGTATTAATGTTAAAATTGACAACTAGGGCAAAACTTCATGTGGGTCATCGTATTCATGGCTGATAATATGTTCATTAGATTCCTCTCGTCGAGAGGTGTAGGATTGATTTAAAAATCATCCGATTTCGATAAGTATTCATCGAGATATGAATTTATTTTGATTATGGAATTATTATCAAGCCGACCTACAATTCATGTAGGCTCAGAAGCCCAACAATCGCATCTATTTAAACGCCAACGTTGTGTATAAATATAGGAAGACTTTTCCTCATTTGGACTCACTCAAATCATCACATCTCTCTCTCTCTACTGCGCAGAAAAAAGTCTCTTCTCTACTGCGCAGAAAAGGGTCTCTCCCTCACACATGTGAAGACGGAAGTTGCTGAAACTGAAGTTGCAACTGCAGAAGTGAAGTTTGACCTGCATGGACTAGAAGATCTCCTCATCTAAACTGTGTTGTAGGTTCATTTGAACCTTCTTCGAAAGCTGCAACTTTTGGTGGTGGAATCAAATCAATCCGACGGACAGTTTGCAAGATATCGACTGCCTTATTTTGAAGGAAGCTGCTGAAACTGAAGCTGCAACTGCAGAAGTGAAGTTTGACCTACGTGGACTAGAAGATCTCCTCATCTGAACTGCGTTGTGGATTCATCTGAACCTCCTTTGAAAGCCGCAACTTTTGGTGGTGGAATCAAGCCAATCCAACAGTCGGTTTGTGAGATATTGTCTGCCCTAGTTTGATGATGAAGTCGCTAATGTTGATGTTGTTGATCTAGCATTTGCTACTGCTGTTATAAATCAGATGTATTGTACTTTTTCTATCTGCTGAATTATCAAAGATAAAAGAAGATTTGATCAAAGGGTTTGCCCACACATTGTGGGGTTTGTCCTTAGCTAGCCGCCACATCTTATGTCTCTTGTCTTGGCTTGTTTTCTGTCAATCGTTTAATGTTCTATCTTCACTTTACTTTAGGTACATGTGATTGCTAATCTGTGGAATATAATAAGAAAAAAAAGTAAAATGTTATAGGCATAGAACATACCATAACTTTACATGGTATCAGAGCTGAGGTGAAGACAAAGCCCGAGCAAGAGCAAGAGCAATCACCGAAGAGAAGATTGGCAAGGCTATCCTAAAAGAACGATGGGGTCCTCAACACTCTTTACTGCCGAAGACAAGCTCTGTGAGAAAGCTGACTATCACGGATGGAAGATGTCTATCGATCTAACCCTTGAGGATCAAGGAGTGTTGGATTATGTGAGAGGCAATATTATTGAGCCTCCATCAAATGCACCTGTTGCTGCCAGGAACAAATGGAAGAATAGAAAAGTTAAAGCGAAGAAGATCATCTGGGACTCTATCAACAAGCACTTGGTGGCCTACATTTCTGAACTGAACACCTCCAAGGAAATCTACGATAAACTGGTGAGTTTATTTAAAGTTAATGATGCAAATCAAGTTTTGTTTCTTAGAAATAAGTTGAGGGAAATCAAGAAGGGTAAAGATGGGAGTATGCAAGCATACTTCTTAAGAATAATCGAGATCAAGAACAATCTCCTATCTATTGGGGAGACTATTACCGATAGAGAAATGGCACTCACGACTCTTAGAGGATTACCATCCAAATGGTACGTGTTCAGGACTACTCTTTTGAACAATAATGTAATTCCTGATTTCGAGGAATTAATAGCTAGATGCATTCAAGAAGAAACAAGGGTAGAAGAGCAAGAAATGCCCTTGCCTAAAGGTCCTCCTGCTACTTTTTCTTCTCATGCTAAGAAAAGAAATAATTCTGGGACTAAATCGAAAAAAAAGGTTGGGCCTAAGGGTGGAAGAAAAGGACGATGTTACATATGCGATAAAGCAAGTCACTATGCAAGGGAGTGCCCTGATAGAAAGGACTCACACCGAGACGATGATCAAAATCCCTCTGATGGCAATCAAAGGAATGACAAATTCAAGGAGAGCTGGGAATTAAGGAAGAGGACAAGCATTCAAGAAGGCTAGAAATTCCAGGATGTATTAAATGCACCTGACCTCCGAAAGAACTTGGTGTCCATCTTAGCAATGGAAGACAAATGCTACAAGGTAACCTTCAGCGATGGCAAGGTACATGTATCGAAGGATAATGTTAAACATGCTTTCACTCTTGGGTTTCGAGTTGATTCTTTATATCAGGTCGATGGAAGTCCGCTAGGTGTCATGTCTTGTGACACAACTCTTCAGTCCGAACTTTGGCATTGGAGGTTTGCCCAACTTCATTACAAAGCTCTAACCGATGTAAAACAGATGGTAACAGGGACGCCCGAATTCCGAGTAGAGAAAGAAGGTGTATGTCTAGGATGTGCTGAAGGAAAGCTCAAAAGGGGACCATTCCCCTCAAGCCAAAGCAAGACTTCCGATATATTACAGTTGGTTCACTCAAGCATATCTGAGGCTGGCATTCAGAGGGAGACTGCTACACCACATACTACTAAGCAAAATGGTGTGGCGGAAACGAAGAACCGCACGATTATGGAAGTTGTCCAGGCCATGCTACATGAACAAAGACATTCAAGTTTCTATGGGTTGAAGCTGCAAACACTACCGTATATGTACAAAATCGATGCCCTTGTCAAGAATTGGGTTCCAAGACTCCTAAAGAAAAGTTCACCGCCGGTCAAACAAAAGTCGTGATTAGTCATGATGTCACCTTTGACGAAGATATGGCTCTCAGCAAGGTGGACAATCTTCCGACTTTGAGGAGCTCTCAAAAGCCGACACCAGGGAACCGAAAGAAAAGGATGATGAATCAATGCCTGATGTAGAAGAACCCATGGATCTGATTGATCCTCCTCCACATGAGCCTTCCTCTTCTAAGAAGAGGCCTTCATGGCTTAGGGGGCTACTTGATGATGCTG
>APFE031211101.1:47472-78973 GCA_000404065.3 Pinus taeda | reverse complement strand
ATTTAGATTTTTTATAAATATATTTCTAAACTCAAAATCAATTATTTTTTGTAGAACATGTTTTCTATAGAACCTGTACAGTTCTGATGGATGCTACATGAACCTGTACTGATTCGGTTGTGTCGCGTTTCTTGATGGGTGTTGCATGATTCAGCTCTGGTTGATATTCTGTATCTGCCGATTCGGTTGCGTCGTGTTTCTTGATGGGTGTTACTTCTTCCTATTCATTGCTAGAATTGTTTCATGTTTCAAGCCTCTTTGCCTCAGCCTCACCTGTGTAAGCAGCCACTCGACTTCTTTCTACCAGTTCTCAAGTTCTGCTCAGATCTCCTGCAATTTTGTATCGTGAAGGGTATCTACTTTGATTCTAATTCGCTTCAGACAGGTGAAACTCTAGAGTCTTCCATATTAGTGTTTTATAGTCGAAGCCCCGATGGATTTTAGTTTTTTCCTGGAGAGAAAATTTGCGAGATTCGATCTGAGTTCTCCCTGGGGCAGAATAATGGGATCTGTTTAAGATCGAACCTGGAGCGCTCACATCTTCTAGATCGGGTGCCTGCTAGGGTTCTGAATACGTGTTTTATCTAAAGATCGATGCGATAGTAGGCCATGCAACTCGATCCCCCATGCTTTCGGTTGACCGTGTACGATTTTTCAGATCAGGGCATACATAAGCTTGGGAATCATCAATCGGCCTTAATCTAGATGGCTCCCAACTTTGCGAAGATAGTTGTTGGCTCAGTTCTGTCTGCCTCTAGGGGGCAAGCTCCTACCCATATCATCAGTGAAGCCCCAGCTCCCACTGTCCAGGTGGTCTAAGCCTCACTCAAGGAGGCTTTGAAGTTTTTTGAAAGTGCCCTAATCTACTGGTTCAATGGTTTTTGGCCGCGGCTGATAGCTCTCCACAGTTGGATCTCGAAAGTATGGAAGCCTGTCATTCTTGATGAAATTAATATCTACCCCTATGCTAGGGGTTTCTTTATAGTAGATTTTGAAAACCCTGAAAGCAAACAATGCATTCTATATTTCGGCCCTTGGTTTTGGGAAAACTCAAGCCTATTCATGAAGCCATGGAACCCATCATTCGATCCCTCAACAACAATCATAACCTCAGCACCAATTTAGGTGAGATTGCCAAACATACCCTTGCATCTCTGGAATTTCTCCTTGCTAAAATCCATTGGAAATGCAATTGGGAAATTTTATTGCAGGTGCCCAGAAACATAGGAATATGTTAGAACCACCTATGCACGCATCTGTGTGGAAATGGACTTCAGCGTCAGATTCCTAGCTGAAATAAACCTAACAAGTAAAGACTATGTGTGGAACCATAAACTCGATTATGAAAGTGTCCTCTTCAGATGTTGATCCTGCTTTGAGACAGGCCATCTAGCCAAAAATTGCCCAAAAGCCTCCCAGAAAAATTCTGCTAGAAAGAATCACCACAGATTTACATGGTGGGAAGGAGCACAAAAAGAACATTACGCTGTCATCAAGGAAGAACACTCTCCAGAAAACTCTGAATCGCAAGAAATCAGGCAAGAAAGAAACAACCCTCAAGACAACCAAGGGGAAAGCCCCGCTCAACAGCAAAAAAGTGAACTTGACAACCCCACAAGCATAAAAAATTATGAGGATTCGAATACCACACAAAATAAATCTTCATTTAACAGCAAACCAGATCTCCCGGCCAAACTTCTTCTCCGACTATCTTCAAAAAGAAGAACACAACAGATCACGAAGCTAAGACACCAATCTCGTCAAAAAAGACGAGAAGCCAGACAATTAAGAACTAAGAAAATTATAGGTCTGATAGACCAATTTGGCTTCAGTGGACATTAACCACCATTATCATCATCATCATCAGTTTAGGCTCCAATATTTCAAATATTTCATAAATTCATGGGTCAAGCTAAAATTCTTGCTTTTCGGATTTTGTGGGGTTTTTAAATGTACAGTTTAGGCTCCAATATTTCAAATATTTCAGAAATTCATGGTTTCGGCTAAAATTCTTTCTTTTCGGATTTTCTTTCTAAATCCTATCAGGAAATACCTAAATTTAAAAATAGAAAATTTACCTCGTTAACAATTAGTTACCACACAAGATTCAGCCACCATGATTGGGTGCTTAGAGGCAATGTGTTTAGAAAACACATACATGTCGATAAACAAATTTTGGAAACGCTCTGTGGAGCTGGGACTATTTGGATAGAACGTAGAGGATTGGGAAAAGGTCCGCACACAACTACAACTGACAGGAATTCGCAAAGATGCAGAAAGAGATTCGATTGTATGGAGGGGCAAAATGAAGGGTGACAACATCATGGTGGCAGATGCATATCACCAAATCTGCTATTGGGACGCCATACATCTTGAGGTATGTTGGTTTTCTAAATTTTGGTATTCCCGCATCCCTACAAAAAACACTCTTTTTCTCTAGTTAGTCTGGAGAAATAAAAATTTGACATAGGCAAACCTTCAAAAAAGAAACCGGTCTGGTCCTGGGATTTGCATTCTTTGTAGGAGTGCGGAAGAAGAAAATTGGCATTTGTTCTTTATGTGTCCTATTGTTTCTAAAATCTGGAAAAATCTGGCTACCATATATGGTCTCCAACTCCCACAGTTCACTTGCATGTCTAACTACCTTGAATGGTGGAGTCAGGAGCACATTACCTAGCACTATATTCCTCCTATTTTCCTTTGGGAGATCTGGAGATGGAGGAACAACATTATCTTCAACAACTACAGAGAAAACAATGCATTGGTGACAGAAAGAATCAAAAGCACACTCTCCTCTGAACTACAAATGAGCGTGAATACTAAAAAGTCTAAAAAAACAAAAACAGACCAAGATATCATATACCCTGCGGGGTTTTTTGACAGTGCATCACAAAGCAACACATGCAGATGCAGTTTCTTGATCCTATTTTCATCTAAGCAAGCATATCATGTTCACCAAGGTGCGGGTAAAAGCACTAATACAAAGGCAGAGGCAATGGCTTTATGGAGCATACTCTGGTTTGCTAATTTCCTGAATATTCCTACTATTCACATATTCGGGGACTCCAAGATCATCATTGATTATGTCCGCGGCCAGGCTACCATATACAAGCCCACTTTTCAAGGCTGGTTACAACAAATCACATCACTCTGGAGTTCACCCCATCACTCCTCGATTCAACATATTAGCAAGGATTTCAATCTAGAAGTGGACAGCGTCTCCAAAAAAGACATTCTGGACAAATTGGATGGCTTACACATTGAGATCAATGTGGGAGACACTTTCATGGAGGTTTGGTGTTGCCACTACCGGGATAAAACTACTCACGGAGACATATTTCTTCTTTTTTTATTATATGATGCACCTTCTTTGTTAATTTCTGTCTATTAGTAACTAGTTGCAACATTTCAAAATTCCTTACATTGTCTATTATCAACCATGCATGACTTTATCTGGCACATTAGATCTTTCTGATAACTTCTATATATTATAGGCCATGATATTGCTACATGGACTGGTTATAAGGATAAATATCTGTATGATTGCATGCTCACTACAATGCACCTGTTACTATCACCGATATGTAGCTGTTTTGGAAGCTTCGTCATGAAGCAAATGTAACTATTTTGAGACTGAATATAACGCTTCTTTCATATAAAAAAAAGAGGTTAAAAAAAAATTATTACCCCGTTAACAATTAGTTACCAAACAAGATTCGTCCGCCATGATTGGGTTCTTAGAGGCATTGTGTTTAGCAAACACATACATGCTGATAAACAATGAAAAGATTTTTCTGTCATCCACCAAAAAACTAAACATCCGTACCATGCCTGATTTTTCTGTTAACTGAATTCGAATTTAATCTGCCCATGCCTGATTTTTCTGTTATCTGAATTTGAATTTAATTTGCCCATGCTTGAACTCGAACATCCGTACCAAACTTCGAATTAGTGTATTAATCGCTGAACTGAATCGAACACCCGAATTTTCGCAATTTTTTGGTCAAGTAGACCGAATTTGGTAACTACGGTTTTAACACACTTGGAGAATGGTCACCTTTTTCACTAATTGGATTCTCTTTTCGTTTAACTAGACTTCCATTAAGTTATAATTTTTAAAATTTTATTATTTATGAGGAAAAATAGAAGTAGCTATTAATATTTTGTAAATAAATAAAAAATGAAGATGAGCCATATGTGATGATATAGATACTCAATTTAATTTAAAGGAATTTTATACCTTTATAATTGATATTAAAGGAATTTTATACCTTTATAATTGATATTGCATAAGGACTTGTGACATATTTTATTGAGTTGATTTTTGATGATTTATGTTTTGTTTTTCTTTCTAATTTTAATGTTGAATGGTAGAACAATTTAAATGTTGGATAGAAGAATGATCTTTCCCAAATGTTGGATGATGATTTATATATTTTTCTCCATTCTAACTTTAATATTGGATGGTAAAGCAATTTAAGTATTAGATGGAAGAATGATATTTCGCAAATGTGTTGAAACTCAAAAAGTGAGTTTGAAGACTCTTTAAGAGAGTTTATCAATTACATTCAACATCTATTTATCTATACATAATCTCAACCAGAGATTCAATAGTGAATCTCAACCGGCAATTCAATAGTGAATCTTCCGACTGTCATTTATATTTCAACAACTCTCACTGACTCCCGTTGACTCTTAGTTCCCTGCAGACTGTCATTGAATAGCAGTCATGGGAACATGCATCAGGATTAACATTCCTCCCCTTAATCACAACAACCTAAAATTTAAGGTGTCTATTGGTCTTAGTTTCAGCTAGGGCTTACAACAGTACATAAAAAATGCGAGAAGGGGGATTTCATATTTTGTTGGTGGTTTCACACAGCACAACTCTCTTCAACGAACACAGTGTTGCAGACACTCCTATCTGCCAACACTCCACTGAAAACTCTCTACAATCTACGCCACACATGTGTCACGGTCGGCACAATGCTCTTCAGCGGACACTTAGTTGTAGACACTCCTATCTTCCAACACTCCATTGGAAACTCTCTGTGATCTACGCCACACAAGCATCACAGTTGGCACAACCCTCTTCAGCAGACACTTGGTTGTAGACATTCCTTTATGCCAACACTCCATTGGAAATTATATGCACCACACAAGCGTCACGATCGGCACAAATTTCTTCAGCAGACACTCGGTTACAGACACTCCTATCTACCAACACTCCATTAGAAACTCTTTGCGCCACACAAATGTCATGATCGACACAACCCTCTTCAACGGACACTCAGTTGCAGACACTTCTATCTGCCAACACTCCACTAGAGACTCTTTGCGATCTATGCCACACATTCGTCATGGTCAGCACAACCCTCTTCAACAGACACTTGATTGCAGACACTCCTATCCGCCAACGCTCCAATGGAAACTCCTACGCCACATAGGCGTCACGGTCAGCACAACCTTCTTCAGCGGAAACTCGGTTGCAAACACTCCCACCTACCAACACTCCACTGGAAACTCTCTGCGATCTACACCACACAGGCATTACAGCATATGCTCACCGATCATCGCAACGCTTGAGCAACTCAAGGCTTTATGCCTCTTCCACTTGACTTCCTTAGGTGCACTTAGTAGCCAATGAGTAGGAAACTATCAATAAACTTCACCAAAGGGCGGTCTACTTCCTTAGATTTCCACCAGAACTTCATCTCTAGGCCACAATGGAGCTCAACACCCATAATTTGATGCCTATAGGGAGCAAGGTGATAGATTGGCTCTCCAACGTCGTATTAAACCAGTGCTAACGTCAACATAGCAGGCACCAAATAAAGAAACACCACTCTACGTTTGTCGCTCCTCCAAGCAGCCCCTTTGCTCCTACAGGCAGCCCCTCTGCTCCTCCACGATCACTACATTCTCTGGAAGCTTCCACAAAAGCCTCTACACAGGACTTAACAACACCACTGCGAGATCACGCTTGCACTCTGGTTGGCTTGCTCCATGATAGCTTGGTAAATGGAATAGAAGTGGCTCGAGCAAGGTGTGCACAAACTGGTGCACTTCTCCCACTCTCATATAGATCTATATTGCTTTTCATGTTGATAATATCTCCACACATAGTGGCGACTCTCTACTTGGCCTTACTCCACGACACTAGGAACTTGGGCCTCACACAACCCCGCAACATCTCACACGGCCTTTGTTGCCTCTACGTTGTGCTCAACAATAGGGTAGACTCCACGTCTTGTCTAAGTTTGATGGGGGTAAACAAAGTTGTAGAAAATGCCTTGTAGATCACAATAGACGCAGAAGAAAACCTCAACGCAATGAAATTGTTAGTCTCAAATATTGAATCATCTTATGCACTCAAAACCACTGATCAAGATGAAGATACCAACAACGAAAGCAATCAATTAAGTCTGCAACAACCTGAAGTATAGATTTCCCAGACATAACCATTGAGCTTGTTGACCGAAATTTCACTGTCCTAATCTCTACCACTAGTTCTCCAAATCAACAAAGGACAAGAGAAGTATTTATAACAAACAGACCCAAATTTATCCCTGGGAGGAGAAATTGCTTGGCGTCCTCCAAGCGTAGGCCAAATAGCTCCTCCACGCTGCTCCTGGTTTAACCACCGCTCCAGAGCTTACTCGAACATAGCTTTGATACCATGTTGAAACTCACAAAGTGAGCTTAAAGACTCTAAGAGAGCTAATCAATTACATTCAACATATGTTTATTTATACATAATCTCAGCCTGAGATTCAATAGTGAATTCGTCCACTGTCATTTATATTTCTACAACTCTCACTGACTCATGTCGACTCTTATTTCCCCGTAGACTGTTGCTGACTCGCCGTCATGGGAACATGCATCGGGATTAATACTCTAATGAAATGTTGAACCAATGTCGGATGGAAGAACAATATTCTTGTTAGATGAAAGAATAATCTTCTCCAATGTTTTTGACACCCCAACAATTGGCACCAATATTGAATCCCTTCCCATAAAATTTAAATTTAATATCTAATAAAAACGATACTCTACACAAACTAACTAGTTTACACTTAATTATTTTTTTATAAAATACATTGAATCCATTTATCAATTCTTAAATTAGTATCGTGCCCTTAAAAATCTAAGGTCATCTTAAATTATATAGAATGTATTTATGAATTGTTAACTTATAATTATATTAAAGATATGTTATAAATGCTAGGTTAGGAATATTTTGATATCTTAAATTAATGAACGATAAAATTACAAATAATATTTTTATAATTATTACTTTCATGTGAACATCAATAATAAAATAGTATATTTTGTTTTATTACATATTTAAGAATATGCTTCACTACAATAATTTTAATTCCTCTTTTAAAAGAAATTTAAACATTTTATGATTTGGATTATTATTATCAAATATGTTGATAAAAGAATTGTTGGAGTTATACTTTTGTTTTGTTAAATTTGCATTTTTAATTAAGATAATAAATTGAGCATTTTCAAAAGCAACTCTTATTACATAGTGTATAATTTCAATAATGGTTATATATGATTCCAATAAATTTTTTTAATTTTCAACTAAATTTTAAACAAAAAGTATTATACAATATAATAACTTATATCAATATTATATCTACATTTTATTATTTAATATTTTTAATATAAAATTTATTAAATATATTTAGAGAAGAAAGAAAACAATGGGACATTGCTTATAGAATAAAAGTCATTATCTTTTTATACAATATCATTTCTCTCTTTTAGTGTCACCATTTTGAATGAGATGAAATATATTTAAAGGATATTTTGATACAAAATTTATTAACTAGTCCAGCTAGATAACTTAAATGACTAATGAACATTGATAAGTTTAGGATAACAAAAAAGACAACTATGAAAATAGAGTTGGAAAGCATTCGAATCTTAGAATTGAAACTTAAATATGTAACTAAAAAAAATTCAATAACGTAAATAATCACAAATCTTCACTATCAAATACAAATAACTTAATAAATTCAATCACAATCTTTAATTTAATACTTTTTAATAACATAAAGAATCACAAATCTCCACTTATCAAATACAAATAACTTAATAAATTCAATCACAACCTTTAATTAAACTAAATTATAACAATGAAAAATATTCTCTCTAATTAAATTTTAAATATACAAATAATAATAAAAAACTCTAAAATCTAAAACCTTTTTCCAATATAAATATATCTCTCCACATAAATATATTTAAAAAAAATCCATTATTTTTTAACAATACATCCTTTGTCTACCCTCCTATGTCCCCACTCTAAGTCAGATGAACCCCGGTTTAAAGATATTGATCAATTTGGTTTTCCTCACCAAAATGAAAACGTAATTACCAAAAATAAAAAGTAATTACCCCACTTTATAGGTAGCCACCAGCCTATTCAAAAAACGAAAGCATTATATTCCGTTTAGTAGTTGGATTAAGTAAAACAAATATAAGCAACGAACGATATACCATAAACAAGCTTACTTAAATTAAAAAAGAAGGGATATATTCCATTTTAATTTAAACATTATTAATAATTAAAAGTTGATATATTTTGTTTTAATTTAAATGTTTAATTAATTATTAAAACAAAATATATGAGAAAACCAATGCCCTGGTATCGGAATCAGTTTTAACTCCTTGAATCAACCATCCTTGCCTACAATTGGCTTCTATGGGCATTGGGGACAAGCGAAAGAGGGGTAGAATATTGAACAAAGGTTGGAATTTATTTGTGTTTAAGATTTGCGCAACTTATTTCCAAAAATAATGCGCTTGCAGTGTTTGCGGCGTTTAGGATAACTTGAGAATAAATTTTAGTGATATTTGGTCCGATAGGTTTTATATTTTAATCAGTTCACCTCAGATTTTTGTCTACGTTTTATTCCACGCTTGACATCTGTTAACCTATGACCTTATATTTTAAGTATGACCTGAGACATACATGTGACGACACTTTACATCTGATCACATATTTTTACGCTTGACCTTTTGGTTTAAGTAACACTTGTGCATCATCACATGGAAGTTTTAGGTTTCAGATTGGTCCTGAATCTATTTCCACCAAAAAACATGATTCAAACACTGCATCTACAAGATTTTTTGAAATTTTTTTGCCCAGCCACTTTAGCCGGGCAATTCCTCCACCTTGTAGACGACTCCATAAATTAGTAAGTTGATTTTGTAACACATTTTCTCATAGACTTAGTGGGACATCAATCTGAGAAATAATTTATGAATATGTGAAATAAAATAAGAAATATTTAAAAAGAGAACATGAGATTTTATTTTTTATTGACAAAACAACCATAAATTTTATTAAGCATTTTTTTTCTTCTTTTAATTGAATGGTGATGGAGCACTTGTTTTGGCACCAACATAGAACCGTATTAACTTTGAACTTTGGATCTATTGACCATAAAAAAGATTAAAAGAACAAAATGCAGACTTCTCAATGCTTGAAAGATCCAAGTTGAGATATTCTTTTATTATTGTGGATTTTTTTTATACTTTTTTCTTTTTTATTTCCTTTCTTCATTTTCTTTGAGGTAGTGTTTTATCCAATTTTACATTGGCGATCTTTATTTTTGTTTATTAGTGTTATGTTATGTTATATAACTCACTCATATTCAGTTTTAGAGTGCACTTCACTTCTCTCGGTGCAACCAAAGCTCATTGTCATGAAGGTAATGTTTTAGAAGAAGATTGTGTTTAAGACAATATTAATAAAAAGTTGCTAGGGTTCCACTCAAATTTTGTAGTCAACTCCTTTTTTATGTATTTTCCCTTGGACATTTTCTCATCGAAACAATGTTCTTTGGGTCATAAAGTTCAATGAGACATAGCATTTCATTAATTATAAATTAATTTTAAAAAATTATTATTATTATAAGTTTACAAAAACATGTAATAAGATTCTTAACCATAGAAATCCACCCTCACTTTACCATGTTTGCAAATATGCTTTGTTACAATACCTTAGATTATCAATAGCATATGTTCCAAAAAACCATAACACTTGTTAATGTGGCATTTTTTTAAATTAATTTATTTAATTGAAAGGAAAAAAAAGGCGCAATTATTTTGGAGGTAAATCTCAACTTTTTATTTGTGCATACTACTAATAGTATTCTGCATTATTCTATGGAGTTTAAATCCCTACCATCCACCTAATAATTTTTTATAATTCTAAAAGGCCTATTAAAAAATATAAATGCCTATTGGCATCATGATTAATAATTTTGAGTTTATTTAATGATTTATTTTCAATAATTAATTTACTTATTTTGATTATACAAAGTAAGGGTCCGGTCTATTATATTATTGTATGGTTTCCTTGTCTAGCCATAAAAGTGATGTCAAAACTTTAGGTAACAACCATGATTACATCATAAAATAAAATTTGTAAAATATAAATAATATTTCTCTTTTAATATTTTCAATTAATGGTGGTATCCAGTTTTCAAATTTGAACACGTCACAGCCCTTCCGAAGCCCTCTAGCACGTCAGAGAAGTGCTCAGCAAAATTTACCATTCAAAAGAAATTTAAATTTTGATTTTTACAAGTTCTTAAAAAAATTTAAATAATATTATAAAATGTCGTATGAAGGGTTGTTGTCCGTAGGACATTTCAAGAAATTCCAGTTCTCTGACTGATGTAACACTCTAAAGTTTGCAGGGGGTTCTGCCAACACTCCAGAAAGTGCAATGGAACGTAATGGAGGTTGTTCATCCATTCCCAGGTCATTAGTCATAATGGTAACAATGATAGAGTTAGCAGTCATGATATGAGGTTTATGTTTGCATTCCTTGATAACAAAGGTTTCTTTCCGCATTCATTGATAGGAGAGGAGAAGTGGTTATGTATCGGTATCCATGAATAGGGTATATTTTGAAGGTATAGAGATTTAGAAGAAACAAATGACAAAAGACAGAATTAACAATGATTGAGGTAGATTATTCTGAGCCTGTGAATCTTGCTTGCATTGATTTTTCCAATCCCAACCTTACGACCAATGCAACACAAGTTCGCAAAGTATTTTTAACTCTCAATTTTAATTTTCAACTTTCATTTCCCTGGCCTTTCATTCAGTTCATTGATTTAGGTGGAACCAATTAAAATTATTATACACAGAATGATTGATTGATCTTTATATAGTCATGTGTAGACTCTAGAATTTTTTTTTTTATATTAGCTATCATGTCATCGATGAAGATTTTTTGGACTAAGTCTTTGAATAAATTCGAAGGCTTTTTTCCCTTCCTGAGGAGGAAACGATGAAATTGGTGCGGAGTGAGAACCATCAAGGTTACACTCTGTATCAAGCATAATCTCTTAATCTTTCCATTCAACCCGAAGGTTTGATGTGGATTTGTGTCTCCTTATATTTGTAATTAAATCTTTCTCTGCTCAACTCTGAAAAATCAATCCATTGAAGTATTTCACTTCATATTTGTTCATAGATTCGTTTTTCCAGGGGATTGGAAGGGGAGTTATGAAGCTTTTGAAGCGTTGATAAAGGCAAGTGATTTCACAGTCCCAATAAATGGCCTTCAACAAGTATGCAATTCAACATTTGAAAGGATATTTTTCATATTTGTCGAGCGCTTAAAAATAGATTAAAGTGACAATATTGACATTTTTACATCATAACCTCATACGACATTTTCTTTGGTATTTCCATTTCCCTTAATTTGTAAAATTTTATTCTTTCTTGTCAACCCAATATTAACACAAGATTGTTCAATTATGATATTACCCCATTAGATGGTGATAACTATGCTTACTGATTCATGACCCTTTTTTTTTATCCTGTAAATAACTACTACCATCTGCTACATCTTCAAGGATGCCGAATATATTCAAGTACTGATCATCCTACCTTTATGAAAGCATCTTCCATCCTACCTTTATGAGAGGACATATTCATGACATTACTTTGATGGTCCACATACATATCTTGACATAGTATAATAAGGCCGATATGGTTCCTTACATTTTCCATGAAGACATCATTACTTTGAAACTCTCATGTTCGACATGGAAGTCTTGAGATAACATAATAAGATCGATATGGTTCTTTATTTAGAGTTTCTTTTTAGAAAACATCAGTATACAGATAGAGTAATCCCTTTATTAATTTGAATTTTTATTTTACAGTAATAAATTAATACATTCTCATTTTATAGTAATAAACCAATAGTTTTTCATTTTATAGTAATAAATGAAATAAATTAGTTAAAGATGTAATTTTATCGTGACATTTAAAAATATATTAAAGTGATAATATTTATGGTTTTACATCATTACCACATTTTCTATTGTATCTTCATTTTCTTTCCTAATTTGCAAAATTTTCTTTCTTTCTTGCCAACCAACCATTCAAACAAGATTGTTCCATTTTGACAACCATTCAAACAAGATTGTTCAATTATGAAATGACCCATTAGATGGTGGCAACTACGCTTAGTGATTTTAACATTTTTTATATTCTTGTAAATAACTACTACCATCTCTTTTCTATTTTTAGATTATTTCGTGACTGACAACCATAATGCTTACAAAATCCTAGCATTGTTTCCATTTGAACTTATTGTAATCAAGCTTACTATTAAGCCTAGCATTTGTGAAATCAAACTTTATTTAAAACCCTGTATTTCTTCTCTTATCTTAAAAAGCTTTTTATCTATTAACTCTCCAGTTTTTGAAAACATAGAAATTAATGCTATTAAACAAATTTGAGAAATAATAAGTGTGCTTCCCATAAATTTATGTAGAGTTTTGAACCAGGGAGAAGTGTTAAAATGAAAATCCAAGGCTCTATTAATAACCACACAACTGAAGATTAGTCTGCCTACAAGGCTAGAACTTAATTTTCTTTTTCTGGTTGGTCTTTCCAAAAGATATAGAATGCCAATAGCTATCCATACAACTACTATTGTGTCTCCCACTTCATTCTCTCTTCGGCATCTAGGAAATAAGTTGTGCATGTGGGTGTCCATGTAGCTACTACTATGAAGGGTTTTTAAGGAGATGTTGAAATCATAGAAAAACTAGACAACATTGTTAATGAAAAGAAACCATATTATTAGAAAAAAACATCAAAGAAAAGAAACCGCATTATTAGAAAAAGATACCAACCAAACTTGAATTCATTGTAAGGACCAAACCATTCTTAAACAAAAAGAACGACCAACCAAGCCATACAACAACAACATTGCAGACCTGTATTACATGTTACAATATTTCCCTATTAGATATGGAAAAATTTCCTTTTAATTACATAAATTTTTGAATCTATAAAACTTAAAGTTTTTAATGGAGATGAAAGTCTATTGATAGTGTTCTTTGATTGAGCAATATTAAGAGAAAAGTTCAATTCCCTTGGTTGTTGAAGGTATCTGTTTATTTTTTTAGTTTGCTTTAAATTGTTTCAAGCTGAACAAAACATATAGTATAAATTAGAAACAAAGCAAAACTAAAAAAACTTTTTCCATTGTGCAAATAGATTTATATTTTCAATGAATAAATTCAAATACTTTTGAAGATTATCTAATGAATAGTAGAAACATATGTTTACTTTTTTTTAATATAATTTGAGAAAAATGTTTGCCTATTTACTAAATTCTATTGAAATTTTATAGTGTTTTAATGTAGCCACTTTTTAAATTTTAAAGATTTAGAAGGACGCCATTTCATTTTGGCATTTTTTTATAAAGAGTTTATTTAATATACACTTGTTAATAGAAGTACAATTTTTTTTATAACTTTTCATCTTTGAAGGGTTAGATAAATATATGCCCTTCCAAATAAAATTAAGACCAACCTTTCAAATTTGATCGTTGGTGGTATCCTCAACAACCCTTTCTCGCTTTTTCCACAACCTGAAAATGCTTTTTCCAATCAGATTTGCTTAAGGGCTAAGAGACACATGAAAAAGTATCACATCTAGATAGTTCAATGGTTGTTGTTGTATATACCAACAACATAGAAAACTCACAAATGAACATTATTGATAAAATCAATCATTTCATTAAATGTTGATAAAACAAGATTGACCAATGCAATTTATAATATTTAACTTTGAAAACTAATTATTTCAATATGGATAATTGTGTAGTATATTTTACGTTATTATTGCTAGATATTGTTGCTATATTCATGCATGATTTTTAAATAGTGTAGTGATTTCTTTATTTTTAAATCATTTAAAATTAAAATCTTTAAAAATATTTGATACTTTGTTAAATAATATATTTTCCATCGGTTACCTTTCATCATAATCTAATTATTTGTATAAGAAAAAAGAGAGGAATAAGAAGTAAATAAAAAGATGTTGTGGGGTCTTGATCCTAAGACATGTGGAGAAAAGTAACACCCGTGGATAAAAGTAATAGGCACAAGCATCATCATCATAAAAGGAAACAAATGTGAAGCTCTGTGTCCATGGATAATCGACACAATGTACCTGCTAGATCCATAGAGGGAGAAGCTAGCTTCTACAAGAGGACCAACTCAGTCAAGGCTTACGATGTCATAGTGGGGAAGCGAACTTGAAGGACAAACCATCAAAGTACACTTGTTTACTCACATGTTTTTAATGGAAAAATATAATTGTTTCTATAATTTATTATTTTATTACATTAGGTAAAAATTGGAAGGAAAAATGTTCATAATGAGATACTTTTTTTTTCATTTGATTTTAATTAAACTGTAAAAATTATTATAATAATATTAACTATATTTCTAATAAATTAAATGTTTTTCAAATCCCAGCTATCCCAACTCCTCTAAAAATCACTCTTTGATTTGTGGCAAATATTTTGGTGTTTGGAATCGATTTGCAGTAGTCCCACCCTTGTTCTTCCAAAACTATTTAATTTCCATTAATAAAAAGGGTTATGGACTAGATTTTTTTGGTTGGATATTAAAATTATTTAATTTGGTTTTTTGTTTTTGGGTCATTGACTACATTTTATGGTTTACTATTAAATAATGATGAAAAGATAAAACCTAGGTAAATGATTTCCAAATGATGATCAGACCAAAGAGTATATGTAAATGTAACATTAGGATATTACCATACCAGAGAGTACAAACAAAAGCTCTATGCATATGAGGGACCATTGATGATGTAGAACTATAAAAGTTTCCATTGTTGGCAATATAAGAACCATCTTTTGAATAACTGCTACATCTTATTTTGTAGGTGACAAAAAAACCTCATTTCTCATTGCTAAGAAAAGTGTGCATATGGAACCATGGCATGTTTGATATGTATAAACAAACTATGAGACTCCATGGAGATGTGGCACTATATTGTTTCTGAGTTACTCCACACATGTATATGTAGAATGCGAAAGAAATTATGGCAACTAGTTGTGGTACATTAAGCAGAGATCAATTTAAGAAAATAGTGTCATCCAAAACCTACTATTGAAGCAACCAATATAGAACAATAGTAAGAATCTTCTAATTTTTCACCTTTTAGGCCGAGTTCAACTTGATGCATATAAATAATACATTGTCTTGATTTACAACAATTATAGATAATTTTCTAAATGAGATAATCACCAATAAAAAGGAATACAAATGGGAATAAGAATACATCATACATTTTGAATGCCACCATATCATACATCTACAAAAAAAATATATTAAATTCCCTTCATCAAACTACATAGGACGCCTAAAATGAGGCAAAAATAATTTGTATCTAGCCTTTCTTCTTATTAGAAATTGCCCATTCTAAGAAATCAATATTTCTTCACAATGGTTTTAAATTTTTCATTGGTAAAATAAGTGCTAAATTATATCTCAATGAACTTACATCATCTCAATATTTACTCTAGGCCTGCAAGTACTATAATGGCTGGTGGCCTGTGTGGATTGTTATCTCCTTTCCTATCAGATAGTGCTTCCACTTCTTCATAACTTGCACCATGGCATAGATCTCCTTATCGTAGGTAGGGTAGTTAAGAACTACCCCATGAAATAATTCAGAATGGTAGAAAATGGGCCTTCCTCCTTGCATCAAGACAACTCCCATAGCATACCCACTCGCATCTGTCTCCACTTCAAAGGGACCCTGCAATTTTAATAATGCCAGAATTGGTGCTTGACTAGTCTTCTTCTTTAGCTCTTCGAAAGCCTTCTGCTGACCTTTTCCCTACTAGAAACTCTTGCCACTTGTTGTTATAGGGTGGAGCGGTGCTACTACCGCTGAAATTGAGGCTATGAATTTCCTCAGGCACTGTGTTGCCCCAATGAAACTCCTAACCTTAGAAACATTAGTAGGCACCGACCATTTCATGATGGCCTCCATCTTGGAAGAATCTATCTTCAACTCTCCTCCATCGATCACATACCCCAGATACACTAAAGACTGATGCACAAACTCGCACTTCTTGATATTTGTTAGTAGGTAGTGCTTCTTCAATGTTACCAGCACCTTCATCAAATGTGAAATATGCTCCTCCCATGTAGCACTATATACTAGTATATCATCCAGATAGACAATAACAAATGAATCTATAAAAAGGCGCAGTATATCATTCATTAATCTCATAAACGTAGTTGTTGCATTACATAGCGAAAATGTCATAACTAACCACTCAAACAAACCTTGCCTAGTTTGAAGGCGGTCTTACATGTATCTTCTTCCTTGACTCAAACTTGTTACTTCTTCTTCCCATCCTTAGAAGGTTCTTGTTGCTCCGTTTGCTTCGATCCACTTGATTGTGCTCTTTTCAGGCCTATGTTCTCCATGTACTGTGCCTGTACACACGCCTCATCCACCGATTTGGTCTTGAACAACATCACTTGCTAATGCAGATGGTAGTGCAGACCTCCCAAATACTTTAGGAGCACATATGGTTTCTTTGGAGAGATACCCAACACTACAGCCATCTTTTTGAATTATGTGGTGTACTTTTACATGCTTTGGCCCGACTTTTGCCTGAAGTAATGCTATCGGATCCACTAGTCCTCGATGCACCCAATGGGATAAAACTATGGCTTAATGAGGATTTTTAAATCCTCCCACTTAGTCATTGGAGGTTCTCTCTCCAACCACATGGTTTCCATGTGGCTCTCCCACCAAGTTAGTGCATGTCCCTCTAATTTCAGTTGTGCGAATGAGATCTTTTTCCATTCCTCGATCCGATAGACATTGAAACAAACTTCCAGTTGTTGCAATCAATGGTTCAACTTCATAGCGTCAATATCGACGTGGTACAACTTGATATAAACTTTTGTTTCCATTTTGAACAAGGATTGATTCATGGCACTCGAACTAGGTTGAAATTTTCTAGGTTCTTTCTTTAGTTTTGTTCTCTGTTTCTCCCCGATCTTCTGATCCTCGTTCAAATTTTTCCTCTGCATTTGAACCCCCATCTTCTCTAGGAGGTTTACATTATGGTTTATATCCATGACTTGTTGTTCAAGCTGTGAAAGCCTCACCTCTACAGGATCACGAGGTTTGTTTACAGATTTGTCACCCATGATCAGGGTTCTATGATTTTAGGCCTCACAGATCTAGATCCCTACAATCTCCACAAAATACCCAAAGAAAACTGCTCTGATACCAAATGATCTATAAAATGTCGTAGATATTCCATTAGACAGTTTGTCACAATAGATCTGATAATAATATATTAAAATACTGAAATTTTACACAATTACAGTTTATTAAACTTTAATATATGTGGATTTAATTGCAATTAGTGCATGGACGCGAATATAAATTATGCAGAAAATTAGAGAATGACAAAATAATCTCACACACACATAAGACACAAGATATGCTCATTGGGAAACCATTTCGGGAGAAACCCAGCTGGAAGGTGAGGTCGCTTTGCTCTCTTTTTCCATTTGGAAATATGACTATAAGTACAAAGAAGTAATGTGTGTGGCTCATGGGCTGCTACAGTGCATAGATCCTCTTTGTGTGTTCTACCTCTTATCTCTATTGACTATCTTTGCTCAATTATGGAACAAAATTCTCTCAAAAGAATGGAATGCCTCTTCCTCTTAGTGGCTCGGTTATAACACAGCCTGATAGCCTGTTTGACTACATTAACTCTTAACTAGAGTTACCATATAGACTCTTCTAGAGTCTTTTACATCACAAACATGTGGCGCGCCCATTTTCCATGAATAATGGGGGATGACGTAGCATCCTCCCGAACTATAGATGTGAAAATAGGAAGGGAAACTTCTAAGTGGCATAACTTTTGCATGTGGGCTCCGATTGACACGCTTGTTGCACAGGGAAAATTTTAAGGATGGAAAATTATCTTGAAGTTGAAAAACATTAGTGAATCTCACTAGTCCCTAATATGCAAACCATAAAATGTTTATTAATATATTTGTAAACTATTCAAATTTATAAAATTTTACAAATTTATAATGATTTTATATATAGTCTCTATATAATGTTGGCAATTTTTAACGTTAAATAATTTTGTATTGTAAAATTTAGGCGAATCAATTTTATAAAAAATAGAAATTGGTGAATCTTTTTTGTGGAAAAATCATGGAAAATTAGCCCACTTGCGAATATTAGCCCCTAAAATTTTGCATGTTCTTATGTCGTTGGAAAGGTCTTTGGGTGTCAAATAACATGAAAATATTATGTGCTATAGCAGTAAAGTTTTACCCCCAAAAAAACATCATTTGATGCCTCAAAATGCTCTTGGAAGGTTTCAGACCTCGTTTCGCCAAACTAGGTCCCACCTGTAAAAATGGCCCGTGAGCTAATTCATCCACTTTTTGCACTCCAAATGCATCGAGATGGATGACAAAAAATATAATGATCTAATTCAAATCAGCAGTCAAGACCTTCAACCTCTAACAAAAAAACTTGAACAGGCTAATTTATCAGAAAATTTCCTACATTCTAAATTAATAAAAAAAACAATAACCGTTATACACACATCATATCCTTCCGGAGCAACATAGCAGTGATTAACATCTACATACATCATATCATTCCAGAGCAACGTAGCAGTGATTAACATCTTCATAGTGGAATAAGCAACAGAAAGACTCACTCAAGTTGAGGAGGACATAAACTTGACCATAGATGTAAAACATGATGCAATCTTAAATAATGCAATATCACATATCACTTCTATATTGATTGATTCAACACAAATAACTACGAACTGCATCCATCACCTCATCAATCACTTGCATGCCCTCATCCCACCTGACAGTTCACACTCAGAAATCTAGAACATGATATCCAAATAGAGACTAATAAAAAATTGGATCACAGGTTGTTGCACCAGTACATTATCCAAAGCAGAATAATTATAAATTAATTTCCCAGGCTAGGGATTGTGCTCGTTCAATATTGTACAAGAACAAAGGAACAAATTGGATATATCATTATCTTTGATCAAATCATTAATATAAGAATAGGAGTTCTGGCTTGAGTGTATCGACACAATGCCCTTTTGATTGCTCGTAATCAGACTAGACCTGCAACCACACCAAAACTCATCCCACCTATGACTCACATGAGGTTCATCTATCTCTAGGCCAACAATATTTTTTATTGCAACCATTTACATATGATTCAAACATCATAAATCAATTTTTTTAATAATGATATTCAACAAGATGTGGTGATGAAATCATTGGTATCTTTAATTTTTAAAATGCATGGGAGGCTACAGGCGATCTGGATTTTCAGGCCTAATTTTTCGGTCCTCAAATATAAATACCGCCGCAAAAGTCATTGCAGAAATTCAAGGGTCATGTACACCTTTTAACCCATGCTATACCATAGTGAGCAATGACTAGCTGTGAAAGCCATTGCAGAAAATCTAAGTTCATGTGTGTATTTTGATCCATGCTATACCACAGTGATCAATGGCTAGATCAAATCACGGTGAAACAATTTATTGTGGCCTTGGAAAGTTGACCCAGGTCAACAAAATAATCCCAAAAATAGTGAGAGACTCCATGCAAATGCACCAGAACATTCTCCGATTGTCAGCAGGGTAATCAGTCTTCATTAAGAGTTAGGTCCTTGATACAAAAAAATATATCTTGCAATTTTCTTGCTGAAGTTTGATATTTCCATACACCGAAGCTTAGGGCTATGTTGGAGCTATAAGTCACCATGATCAATAACAAAGGAAAAAAACACAAGCAAATTCAAAATTCAGGCTATTTGATTTCAATTGATGTCATCCAGAGGTGAAACGAGCTCCTGGAGCTAACCTGTCATGTTAATAAAAAGAACGAATTTTCAATTTTCAAAAATGAAAATTTTGGAGCCAAAACCAAAATGCCCTTTGGGACCAACTTCAAGTGGTTTTTTTATTAGTCCCTGCCATCTGGCAATGGCCAGGAACTATAGTAATCGGAAATGATGCAATTAGCATTAGTTGAGCTGCTTTGACCTGTTTGTTAGTCTCGGTTCTTGATTTATAATCAAAGTTTTCTAACATGAATAGATTTACCATCTTATTTAGCCTCTTCCCGAGGTGGGGAGTCAAAAAGCATAGTTTATAATGTATTTGTTTGTTCATATTTTCATATCCGTAAATGATACTAGACTAATGCTAGCATTAATAGAGCTCATTAAATAACATATTGTCCCATGATCTCTGATTCTTTGATAAGAAGAACAGAAATATGCTTTCTTATATCTCCCATCTCTGATATGTTCTTTTTTCGGTTACATGGCTGCCAAACACATGGCCACATCGCTTACAGATGGCTCTTAGATGCATGGGAGGAACATTAGAACATCCAGCTATCGATTCGAACCTTAGAATATATAAGGTTGCTACAACTTGTTGTGCCCAGAACAACCTGCTTCACGCCCCAGGAACAGAGAAAAAGTCAGAAAAATGATGTTCTTTTTTCGGTTACATGGCTACCAAACACATGGCCACATCACTTACAGATGGCTCTTAGATGCATGGGAGGAACATTATAACATCCAGCTATCGATTCACACCTTAGAATATATAAGGTCGCTACAACTTGTTGTGCCCGGAACAGCCTGCTTCATGCCCCAGGAACAGAGAAAAAGTTAGAAAAATGAGAGCTTTTTTGCGGCAATATCATCACCTGAGATGATATAGCAATATAGCAGTCCTGGATAAGGACATGTGAGCAGGAATCTGCATACAACAACAAGTATGGCTTATCCATGTGAGCAGGAATCTGCATACAACAACAAGTATGGCATCCTTCGATGCTCAATGTCATAAAAAGTCTTGAAAGTCTTGAAAATAAGGCATTATTTTCTTGCAAATATGTAAAATTCAACTGACTGGTAGGTAATGTTTATTTCACTATATATTTTTGAAGGTTCTTTCTTTAGACAGCTTATTAACAGAGAAAGCATGAGATTGCATATGCTTTGTACGAATCTGAAACTTTTATTGAAAAAAACAAGGATTTGGATTTTAACAGCGGTAGCATAATTGTTTTGCTACAGAATTAGACAGAATAACTTTAAACTAGACCCAGGTTTCTTCTCTATTTGGTTGAAGCTACTTACCAGTCTCTTGTGATTTCTGTCAGGTATTTTGCATTAGTTTTGCGATATTCCATAATCAATTTGTGTCCCTGTAATTCGCAAAGAAAGGCAAACAACTTCCATTACCAAGCATAAGAGAGCCGTTAAGGAGGAAGAGTGGTTAAAAATAATACTACTCATAAAAAACAATAAGAACAAGTACTATATTTCATTTAACGTGAATTAAATAGGTAGACATTGTGTTATATTTCAATACTAGATACCCATGCCAGCTTGACTTCACAGATGCGGGTTCCGTAAGCAGCGCTCTCTCTTCTCTAGAAATTAAAGTAGCAGGTTAAATTGTTGACCTATAACAATTAAACCTATAACTAACATTATCCTTAACCCTAAGGACCATAAATAAATCTGGAACTTCTTTCCCTAGTGTTCGACTCTAGCACCGTTCAATGAACTTGGAGAATAAATTTCAAAGTGTAATAAAAATTTCTTGGCACCTGGAATGATGGGCTGAAAAATTAGCAAGTGGGAAGGGTTATGTATTGGTACGTGTACCGACTTGTTCCTAACAAAGAAATCTGCACGCACAGGCTGCAAAAACTGTAATTATTTACCTAATTTGAGTGACAAGAATAAAGAGACGTACTGCAAAGAGGAAAAGAGAGAGCCCTGGTAAGCGAAGAAATTAACATGCAGAGGGTACAAAATCCCCTTGCCACTCTGCGAAGGAAGTTCCTTTGTACATAAAACAATAAGTGCTGGACTTGGAAGCAACAGAATTTATCTGAGTCTGAAATTAAAACAAAAACAAAACTTGCGGAATTGTATTCAAATGTTGCTGCTTAACAGGTGGGAAAAATGACTTGGGAAATATCACTCGAAACAAATTCCATGGTTGCCCGCCTTCTGCTCCACCAATCCCTGCGCAATCCATCCATGCCTTTTCACAGATTGACTGCGCGAAGATCCGGTGATCCCATTATCCCTCCTCTTCATCTGAGATTATCCCTCCTCTTCGGCCGCTCTGCCTGGCTGATGAAGCTTGGAGGCTATTGGCGGAGGAGGGCCGCAGGATGTTCAAGCCGGTGTCGGGCTTCGTATATCCTCTCCTTGGCCTTGCCAATGACGACATGGGTTTACCTCCATGGTGGCAGGTGCATTCCCATTTTCTTGAGGGATTTCTTGGCAAAGTCACACATGATCTCAATGACCTGCTTCAATCTCTCGACCTTGCCCACATATACATTGGGCAAACCCTACAATAAGGCATTGAATATAGTTGTGGGTTTGGCTATCTCAAACTATGCTATGAAATCAATGTCCACGAAGAAACGGTCTCGATCAATTATTACATCTATGTACTCATAATTCCCTGCAGGGAATCCACCAATGTGCTCCCATCTTGATTTGCAGAGGCCTGCACTGTAGCTCAGTCCACGCAAATAATTCATCACACACCGCCTCAACCAGATTTTTGGGTCAATAACTTGATGTTTATTCACATTGGAAATTTCAACTTCATTTTTATTTATCCCAAGAGCCCTAACAACCTCCTTGTGCAGGAGAAACTCAACTGGGTTGTTAATGCTGGACAAGAACAGGCCTTCTCACCGACTACAACATGCTACAACATCTTGTTTTGAAGCAAGTAGATTCATTGTGATATATGCAGGAACCAACACGTGTAATGCATGCAGGTGGTTCGATTATCGTTGGGTGTCCAAATGCCCAATACGGTGTTCTATTCAATTAAGACTTCTTTGACCGGACGTGTATGATCCACATATTTTGAGGCGCTGTCGGTTATTTGTCTCTTTTGTTTATTATGTTTTCTCCAGCATCAACCTTGCAAGCAGATTCAATGAACAAATTGTTTACTAAGGTCGAAGCATTTCTGATCACGCTTTAAACTTTGTAAATCATGATTCTCGCGGGCCTTAAAGGTTAGCGAGAATAGAGAAGTCCCGGTTTGAATGCATACTTGTGTCTCCTTAGAAATTACCTAATTCCAAGGACGCCCCTATTGTCAATGTTTACATAATGTCTCCTTAAACTTGTAATCCAAAACACACATATGAGAAATCTATATAAAAGCTTTCACCTAGACATATAAAGTAGATAACGGTAGATACTTCACATAAAGAGCCTACAAAATCAAGATTATTACAAGCTGTGATGAGTGCCACAACTTATCAATCATAAACTACAATGGGATACATAAACTACAATACATATTCCATTGGACAATTAGTTGATAACGAAAATTTATTCAAGTGCTGACTTTTGGAATAGACTGGCACTGCAATAAGGACTGTCAGATTTGAAAGCAGAATTGGACATTGCTGGAACAAGAGAATCCGAGAAGCCAAAAAAGTCATTCTGAATCTGAGGGAAGTAGTATGATAGTTATTGCTAGCTCTGACTATGCTCAGCCAGGAAAAAATAAAAAACCTATTCCTCAACCATCTAAGACCGGTTCTGCTTCTATGGTATCTTCTTAGACTATTATCCCTGTCCATTAAGGCAGTTCAGGTTCAGTTCCTTTCCGTTAATTCAATATCTGTCTGTCCTGCGAAATCAATAGGAAAAGCCGAAAAGAGCTTCGGTTTGGTTGCAGGAAAGAGAGCAGCAGATTCTAGGCCTTTGACTCGTTTGCAAATAGTATTCATGCGTTCTGTGCAAAAGTGTTCAATGCAGGTGCAGGTGCATGGAGATGTCAGAATGAATGATACCGCTGAACCGTTCCCTTCATTTTTCCAACTTTTTACATTGGCAGGGACTTGCTGCTTGGCAACCCCTCTTGTTACTTAAAGAAGGATTGAATGGGGTATCTCAAAGCCCATAAAGGTTAAAATATTTTTTAATATTAATGCCATCTTTAATCCAAAATATGATCATTCACCAAGCTACTACTAGAATTTTAATTTGCGGACCAGTACCACTTTTTTTTACTTAAAGAAGGATTAAATGGGGTATCTCAAAGCCCACAAAGATTAAAATATTTTTTAATATTATTGCCATCTTTAATCCAAAATATGATCATTCATCAAGCTATTATTAGAATTTTAATTTAGGGACCATAACCAGACATCTAAGGGTCTAATTACATCTAGCCATGAGATAAATCAAAATGAAAGCAAGATTAAGAAAGATAATAAATATTAAGAAATATAATGGGTTAACAAGATTAAGAAGGATATTGGCTTATCTAATAATTTTGTTTTTTTATAATAATATCAAAAAAGAAAGGTAATGTTATTATATTGAATATTTAAAATATATTTTATAAACATAAAACAAAACTATTGTAATTATATAAATTAAATTGTTGATAAATGTCAATAAACATCAATTCATTATAACCATCTAGACTCTTATTTCATTATTTCGTGATACATGTCATGTTGCCAAAATTTTAAAAAAATCATAAAAATTAAATAAAAGATAACTTTTAGTATTATTATATCAACTAAACTTATATACATTTAAAATATATATATAACAAGAAAAGCATAGTATATGTGAACATGTAGTTTTTATAATTAAATTAAAAACCAAACAGGACATAACTACATTTAAGATAAATCTCAACTCTCTATTACTAACTACATTTTAGTACTCGGAGAGACCTTTCCAGCAAGGTATCATATGCGTCAAATAGAGATAATATGACCAAGTTATGACCCCAAGAAGTTGGTTGCCCAACTAACCCCAATGGGGCCCATAAGCTCCTAGTGTTACATCTCCTTGGGTTAGGGTTTTGGTTGTTTAGGTTTTTCTCATGTTTTCCAATAATAAATAGGCCCTTGAGCCTCATTGTAACATGGTTCAGAGGCATGTAGCCACCACATCTCTTCTTAGAGATAAGCTACCATCGCTTGAGCTAGTCTTATTTCCATTCTGTTTGTAAGCATATTTCAGTATTTAATATTAGTGAAATGAAGTGATATTTATGTTGCATCTTTTTGTTTATGGTTATATCTGTAATTTGATGTGTTCCTATTTAAAATTGGATCAGTGGTATCAGAGTGGTCTGCTCATTCTCTGTTTTTCTTTGCATGTCCCCAACAAGGTTGAGAAATAAGGAGTTAGGGCTTGAACTAGTTGAACCTTTGCAAGATTAGCTTCGCAAATCCCGATAGCCTCCATGGCGGAAGAAAAAAAAGATGAGCAGATAGGAGATCCTATCAAAATATTGCTTGAATAATCCCTCGAGTGACAAAGGAATGTGATGATGGACAACTTTTCCCAAAATCTTCAACACTACCGAGGGCCAACGCATCTACTTCGAGCAGCTACGCTAGAAGCACCACACCCTTTAAGGTATAAGTTAACTTTGACATCCCCATATTTGAGGGTCAGATAGATGTGGACGTCGTAGATAAATGGTTAAATTTGCTAGAAAGATATCTTTCTATTCATGGTTTTTCCAGTCAGGAAAAGATTAATTTTCTCTTCTCAAAGATGCCCCCCACGTCAAGGGTTGGTGGGAAACCTACTGTGAGTAGAAGAATGAAAGTACGCCTTCACTATTTTTAGTCGCACCCACTTGGGATTCATTCCGGGACGCCATCAAGGAGAAGTACTACCTTTTTGAGAGCTATGAGGATAAATACATAAATTGGACGACACTACGACAGGGAAGGGACCAAGATGTGCAGATTTTACCAATGTTTTTCATACACTTCACATGAATTTGGGCATCAAGGAATCTGTTATCACTCCAGGAAAATCACCTAGGTTGCAGCTCGAAGATGCTTGGTAACATATAATATTCAATATTGTTCTCGAAACTATTGGAATGGATGAAGGTTTGGATCAAGACAGATAACTGTGTCAACTCTATTTTCATTCCAGAAATGCATGAACACCCTCAACTTGACAAGACTTTAGACCACTAATGCTCAATAGTTTATAGATTCAATGGATAGATAGAGAATACTGACTGTACCGGCAGATGCATACATAAACATATATGAATGGCTAGCTACAAAAAGTAAATGAAGCTTGCAAATTCAATTCATCAAAGCAAAGATAAGATGACAGTTATCTGGCATTAGACACAGAAGAAATCATGAATAGACTATCCAAGTGCAAGCTTAGAACATAAGGGAAATGGATATTGAACATGTAACAACAAAAGAAGCTTGTATTACTGGAATGAATATGAGATGCTACAAGGAAAAAAATATCCACAGTCTCCAGAAGTTGAATCCTTCATACATTTAACTTTCAGCCCTTTATAGGCCTTTTACAATGCTCCTAAGCTCTCAAAGGCTCAGAGTGTCTTAATATATCCTTTTTGTCTTTAACAACTTGATGCCCTGACCAGGCATGCATGGGCTCAGAGGTTTCTTCTTTTGACAACAAAGTAACTGCATTCTGGTGGTTGGTTGCGCTGTCTAGGAGCTTGCTCGTGCTAGCGATGCTCCATGATTGTTTTGTTTGTTTTGGATATGTTACGTTGTTGATGCTCCATGACCACTTATGTTTCGGGTTGCATCATGATGTGGCCCTTTTTTTCCCTTTCTGGCCTCTGTCTCCCGACAATTGTTTCCCGACGTCTACTCTGTGATGGAATGGCTATCGGGCCTATGAAATCCCTACAACTGCCCCTTTTCTATTTTACACAGAGAAATGTTGCCACACTGTAAACTCCCGCCAAGCTCTTTTTATTTCGGACTCAAAAAGTCCTTAAACACTGTCTATTCCCCTATTGGGCCCATCCTTATCGCTATCGCAAGTCGTTGATGGCCCATTCCCAGTCTTCCCTTTGTATTTGGAAATATGTTAAAAACACTAGAAATACATGAAAAAATGGCTTTGGCGGACCTAAAAATATTATATATTTTCATTCCCGAACCCTTTCGGGTCCGGGCCTTATTGCATCGGCGCTGCTCCAAGGTTCCCTTTGTATTTCGTTAAGTAACGAAAAACTGCAAAATTGTATTAAAATTGGCTTTTCTGCGGATTTCAAATTTTATGCATTTCCCTTCACGATTCCTTTCAAGTCTGGGTCTTATCGCATATCGCAAGTCAATTTGGTCCTGCTCCATAATGTTTCCCCGATTGCGATCCGCCGATGCGATTAATCGCAATCACATGTTGCTCATGCCCCGGGTCCATGGTGAGCACTCCTTGTTAATCTTCGATAATGATCCTGTGATGTGACGTGGGTCGTCGATCTGCACGCTTGATCAACAGTCCACGTTGCATCGCTGATCGCCATCACAAGTTCCACACAGTCCGCCCCTAATCTGTTGATTGCCTCCGCAGATTGCAACCCGCCAATCATAGATCGTTGATCGGGGGTGCCTTCCATCCAACCTTAAGTCCTCCTCTGTGTTGGCCAATTGCAATTTGCCGATTAGATCTAGTCCATTGATCGGCCAGATCTGACGGCTACTGTGAATTTCTCTATGTATGCCTCCGGTACTTGTTTTTTCACTGTTTTCTCTGGTTTTCTACCTCTCGATAGTGCTTTTACGCCATTCCAAGGGTTCTTCTCCTGCGCTGGTTTTGATCTTTGGCAAGATTTTGCTGTGTTTTGAAGACTTAAAGAGTATATTTGGATTCATTTTTGGATTCATTTTTGGGCCAAATGCCAACAAGGCTAACACTGGCTCCATCTGGGGATGAAAGCCTCCCTGTGAGGTTTCAAGAACTACAGAACAATGCCTTTCCTGTAAAACCAAAATCAAATCTTCCTCCTAGTGTTCCATTGGGCATGGAGTCTATTTTGCAACAAAATAAAAACTAAAAAGACATATTTACAATACCAAGGCTTCAAAGCCTTAAATGAAATTAAATTTTTGAAGAACCGCCCATTTACTAGGCTACCAAACACATCTCCTCCTTCCAGACTGTGCAGAATAAAAATGTTGCTCATTTGAACTTGAGTGATGACAAACGGACTTGTCCATAAGGCATCAAATTTACCATGGTTGCCCTTCTTTTCCTTCGACACATCCCGTTTGAGAACCCAGTTACCAAACTGAAAATTGTCCCATTTTACCTTTCTATCAAAGGTTTCTTTGATCTTCTTCTGATGAATTTTAGCAAATTCATCAAATATTTGTAAAAGCCTATTAATTTCATCACCCTTTTCAAAAACTTTCCAGTATTTGACATTGTCAAGCAGAGATGGTCCATATTTCACCTTATCTCGATATGCTTTCAGCCTTGGATGCTTTTCTTGGAAAGTTTTGTTGACATGCTGAATGATAAGGTCTGCGTCTCCAAACACTTTCAGGCCTTTGATTCCAATTTCTTTAGCAGGGTTTAAGCCCAACATCAAGGCTTCATACTCTGCCATGTTATTTGTGATCTGAAAAGTTAATTTGAAAGATAAATGAATGCATTCTATGTGGGGGACACAAGGACTACACTTGCTCCTAAAACTTCCTTAGAGCGAGCTCCATCAATGAACATGTCCCAAATCGGTGGGCCTTCTTCCTCTGTGATCTGGAAAACTGGGTTTTTAAGCTACGTGGAGGCCAACTGGGATTCTTCAATATGAAGAATACAGGATCCAAAATCAGTGTTGATAGCGTAGATGGGATGATTAGTGGGATTCTTCTCATCACTGAGATCGAAGCCAACTGAGCCTCTCTGCACAATCTCCTATTTTCACCTCCAAAAACTGTGACAGTAGCATAGGATAGATCATTTTGAAATGTTCCACCTAATCTCTTGATCTAGCCTCTAGAAAGCAACATGCCAAACTTGGGGGGTACATTTTCTACCACAATATCCATCATCACGCTTTTCATGGGCAACTGAGACTAGGTGATGGCTAGATCTTTGATTAATCCCAAACATTTCACTTTTCTAGAGTAAAAAAAAAACAGGTCATGATAAGGCTTGGTAATGTCAAGACCCAACTCATCCATGACAGCCTTGGGCATTAGATTATGGCTGGATCTAATGTACAGAAGGAAATTGTGAAGGATTTTGTCATGAATAGTCAAAGAGACATAGAATGATGGGGAGCTGTCTTCACAATTTTCAATCATTGGGCTGAGAATAATAGTTGGTTTGTCATATTGCAGATTTACATAGTCCGTGGAGGCTTGGATGGCTTTAGGCTCAAGGGCCTCGAGGATAGATTTCTTGAAGGACTCATTCTTCACTAGTTCAATCATAGGTATAGGTATTCTTAGCTTTTGGATTTCTGATTCAAAACTGAAAGGAGAAAGAGACTTGTCAGGGCCTCTTACCTCAAGGGCTAGAGCTTTGAGGATGACAGGATCAACTGCTAGTCGCTTCTGCTTATTAGATTTTTGTACATCAGGGACAACAGCTCTTTGAACAGGAGTTTCCTTGGCATTATTCATCTTCGACCTTAGATTGTATCTGTGTTGATCTTCAGTATGTAGAACAGCATCACCGTCCCACTCTTGGCAAATCTGGTCATTGAATAATGACTTTTCATAGGTAGCTAAGGCCAAAAAGGAGGCATTTCCTTTGTCTTCCATACAATGGATCTCATCATCTTCTTCAAACTGATCCTCTTCCATGACTACGTTCTAGAAAGGGGTATTCACCCTTTGGTCTTCATGGGCATCTTTGCTTCTTTGCAAAATCTGCAACTACTCATTAGCTCTTGTATATGGATTTGGATTTCTAGGAACAAAGGTATTAGGAACCCTTCCTTTCCCGGGGTGTTTCTCAACCTTTAATTTGGAGATCTCAGAGGCTAATGACTCTATCATCTTGGTCATTTGATCTATCTTGGGATCTGACGATGATGAAGAATTTCCTCTCTATCTCCTTCTATCAACATTTCCCTTGAGCTTTTTTGCAGCCATGTTGTTGAATTCTACTTCCAAGGTTGCATCCTGCATATCAGCGAAAGTATCACATCGCCTCTCCCTCAACAGTAAAAAGAAGTCAGAATCAAAGGCATTGGCATTGATGAGTCTAGCAGAGGTAGTGGTGGGTTTTACTTCAGCTGGTATCTTACTGTACATGCGATTAAACCTCTTATTAAAATCAGACAACAACTCACTATTTTCCCTCTTTAAGTTGTCAAACTCGGTGTGGTAGTAGATAAGATCCTTCTTATCCCCCCAATTCTTTAGGAATGCATCATCTAAAGCCTCAATATCTGTTATAGATCTTGGGGTCAATTCTCTGAACCATTTTCTATCCTCTCCATCTGGGCTTTGGACGAAGACTCTCATCCAGACATCATCTTCACTAATGTCCAGGTTATCAGCATAGCTATAGAATGATTCAAGATGTTCTTCTTCTGTAACACCTTCAGTCCCAGTGAAATTAGGCCTATACTTCTGATATTCTCTAGTAGGTATGGCATTCAAAGGAGTGGGTAGTACTAGAGGTCCATATCTAGCAGCTATGATTCTTTCCATTTTGGTAGGTGCTTGTGGTACTGCCATAGCTGTGGTGGCTATAAGGGTACTGGCAGTTTGAATGATAGAGGACTGAGGAGTGACTAACAAGACTAAAGGAGTATGATGGATAGGAGGCGAGGTTTCCTTTGGGCTTACAACAAAAGGAGAACCTAAAGAATAAGGAGCTTTAAGAATCTCTGATATTTTTTCTTCACTACTAGTATTAGAAGTTATACTCTCAACATGTATTTGTTCTATTACAGGATTTTCTTGAAGAGATATAGAATATTGTTTAGATTTACCTGAACTTGATGCTCCTTTCTCCAATACATTTCTTTCTTTGATGATTTTTTCAGGATCAGATACTGGGTTAGCTTGTGGCTTCTGAGGATTTCTCAAAGTATGTATTATGAAACCAACTCAAGAAAAGATAGAAAAGATAGATCAACACCTCAGAATTCAGCCTCTTCGAGGGGGAAACCTCATTTACATTACATAAATGAACAATTCTTGGATGATACAAATGAAAATACCTCCTTTCTATATATAGGAGTCTAAGGGGTCATAACATAATCAGAGCCGACATAACAATA
>APFE031211101.1:21834-32243 GCA_000404065.3 Pinus taeda | reverse complement strand
AACATTCCCGCCACATTACAAACTAGGGTCCAATGCGGTGATACCTCTGAATAAAGAATATAATTAGGCTCCACACCCAACAATTAGGAAAACCATACTTATGGAAGTGACATGTTGTATATGAGTCTAGACCTCACTCCATTATTATTTCTTTGGGTACTAAGTTATACAGGATACTAGATGTAGCCCCAGCTACTGCCATCTCTTTGATCTCTACTAAGAAATGTAGTAAGGTCATCTCCTAGACTAGGAAAATTTCTTTCTTTCTGATTCACTCTCAAAGTAAGGGGAAGGTCGTAGCCATGTCCATAGCCCTCAGTGACGGTTCCTCCAAGTAGCAGAAGTAGGTGGATGTAGTCATCAAAGAATACTGGGACATCTTCTCCTCACCCATAAGGGTACCCTTGCATTTTCAGCTCAAGCATTCAATTGATCTGACTCTCGGAGCACCTCTACCCAACAAGCCGATATATCACTATTCCATTCTAGAAAATGAAAATATCAAGTGGAAAATCCAGGAGTTGCTGCAAAAATGCCACATCCAACCAATTTGTTCACCTTATGGGAGCCCGATTGTACTGGTACAAAAGAAGGACGGAACCTGGAGGCTATGGATTAATTATCAACCATTAAACAAAATCACTATTAGGAATAGGTTTATCCAATCCCACAGATTGATGACTTGTTGGACCAACTCAAGGGGGCCAAGTATTTCAGTAATATCAATTCGAAGTATGGTTATCACCAGGTTCGAATAGAGCCCACAGATGTATGGAAGAATACCTTTAAATCCAAGGAAGGCCTTTTTGAATGGTTGGTTATGCCCTTTGAGTTGACAAATTCCCCTGCTACTTTTATGAGACTAATGGATGACATCTTGCTACCCTTCACCAACTCGTTCGTGGTGGTTTATCTAGACAACATCCTCATCTTTAGCAAGAGTTGGGAAGAAAACTTGCAACACATTCGGCATGTCTTTCAAACCCTTCGGCAGCACAAACAGTGTGCCAACTTCGAGAAATTTACCTTTGGCATGAGATAGGTCCAATACTTGGGGTATATCACAGATGTGTGTGGTGTGCATGTGGACCGGACCAAGATCCAAGTCATTCGGGATTGGCCAGCCCCGACCACTCTAACAGAGCTTCACCACTTTTTGGGCCTTGCAAATTATTATCGAAGGTTCATGTTGGGATTCTCACATATCACTTGGCCTTTGAGTTAGATTACTAAGGGTGGGGCAAAAGAAAAATTTAGTCCGAGTCACAACAAAAGTTGTACATTGATTTGAAGCGTTAAATATGCTTTTCACCAGTACTCACGCTACCAGAATTGCAACAACCATTTGAAATCGAGACAGACACTTCACACTATTGGTGCAGTCCTCACCCAACACGAGCCTCCAGTGGCCTATCATAGAGAGACACTCTTTGGTACAATTCAGAAGTACCCCACCTATGATAAAGAAATGTATTCCATCGTGGAGGCTTGCCGATAGTGGAAGCACTACATTCTAGGGAAGGGGACAATCATCCACAGAGGTCACTGACCTCTTTATTTTGTATAGACACAGGGGAAGTTGACGAACGATCGTCATTAGAGATGGTCTACATATCTACAACAATTCCACTTGAACATTAAATACAAAATGGGTAGCACCAATCATGTTGTTGATTGCCTTAGCCAGCCCCCAGTTGCATCACTATCTATTTTTCTCAACTCTTGTGGTCACAAGACCTCTGCATGGCCACAACTATACAAAAATCATCCACAGTTCACCTCCACATACCAGATGCCAATAGACGGGAAGAAAGATCTTGATTTCCACCTCCATGACGCATTATTATGCTACCTAGACCACATTTGTGTTCCTTCAAGCAAGTGTGCCAAACTAATTTGGGAGGCGCACTACAATCAGATCGTAGGACACTTTGTGGGGGAAAAAATTGTGGTTTTACTACAAAAGTACTTCTATTGGCCCAAACTCTGATTGGATGTTGGGAAATATATCAGATCCTACATTGCATGTGCCATCGCTAAGCCATCCATCAAGAAGCAAGGCATGTAGACTCCTCTGCCTACTCCTAGGCATCCGTGGGCATCCATCTCCATGGACTCTATGTCTAACCTCCCTTCTACCAAACATGGTAATGATTGTATTTGTGGTCATGGAAAACTTTTCTAAGATGGTTGTATTGGCAACCTGCAAGAAGAGTATCACAGTAGAGGATAGTGCCAAACTCTTCTTTGAACAAGTATGGGTACATTTTTGGATCCCGTAGACCATTATATCAGATCATAATAGTAGGTTCCTAAGTACATTCTGGTCAATCCTCTGGACACTATTGGACACCAAGCTCACGAATTCGACTGCCTTCCATCCCCAGATTGATGGCTAGACGGAGGTCATCAACAGGATGATAGTGCACATACTTCTCATGTACAACTCTAAGCATCCTCGAACTTGGGATGAGAATCTTTCGTATGTGCAACAAAATTATAATAGATCTCTCCATAGATCGATTGGTCGAAGTCCCTTTCAAGTGGGCCTAGGATTTCAATCGTTGTGTATGATTGATGTTTCCATGCCTTAGGTGGCTACACAAACAAAATCCTCTGAGGTGGATAAAGCGACCAGATTTATTGAACGCATCCAACACATTCTCCATTAGGTTCACGACATTCTAGGGAAGTCAAATTCCAAGTACAAGCAGCGACATGATCAACATTGGGTGCTACAAAAGTTTTAGGTGGGCGATAAAGTCTAGCTGCATTTATAGAAAGAACACCTTATTGGAGCCCGTCGAAAGCTCATACCAATCTGATATGGTCCTTACACCATTACAAGGTTCTCAGAGACAATTATTTTGAGCTCAGCATTCCCCCATTCCTTGGTTTTCACCTAATGTTCACTATGGACCGCCTTCCACCATACTTTCCACCATTACTAGACACATTAGAGATTGCAGAACAACTCACACTAACAGAGTTAAATCCAGACTATATGGAATAGGCCACAACTAATCAGATTATGGACACACAGGTCAAGAACACTTTCCAGCAAAATATCCAACTATATCAAGTTGTCAAAGTTGGTTAACTCCTGCACCAAATCAAGTGGCTCACCAGGGACCAGGTTCAACATAAATTTCCTCACCTCATGGAGGCTTTGCACGCAATGGGGACTATTTCTTCCTAAGAGGGGAGGAATGATCCAGGTGGATATTGGTGGCCACCCACCTATCACATGTAGACCTCCTATCAGTTTCTTTTGTTTCCTTGTTTATTTCAGGATTTACTATTTTTAGCAATTTTTGAGTCTTGAACCTTCAGGGAAGTCTTGACCCCCTAAATAGTGTTTTTTGAGGTCCGCAACAAGCCCATAGCCATAGGAAAGTGCTTGTGAAAAAACTTGTATTACTCAAAGATACCTTTTCAACAAAGTATCGTACGCATCAAATGAAGATAATATGACCATGTTATCACCCTGGGAAGTTGGCTGCCCAACTAACCCCAATGAGGCCTACAAACTCTTGGCATTACATCTCCTGGGGTTATGGTTTTGTTTGTTTAGGTTTTTCTCATGTTTTCCAATAATAAATAGGCTCTTGAGCCTCATTGTAACATTGTTTAGAGGCATCTAGCTGCCACATCTCTTCTTAGAGATAAGCTACCATTGCCTGAGCTAGTCTTATTTCCATTCTATTTGTAAGCATATTTCAGTATTTGATATTAATGAAATGAAGTGTTATTTCTGTTGCATCTTTCTATTTATGGTTATATCTGTAACTTGTTTCATTTTTGTTTAAATTTGGATTAGTCTTGATCATGAGAACATCCTCCATTAATGTCTTGGGTGTGTGAATGTGGCATGTAGAATGAAGATTGAACCAATCAATAACAACATGAGAGTCACCAAAGACCAGAGGTTGTTGGAACCCCTTTTCATGCACGAATAGTAGTAATAGATTTAAACTATATAATTCGGAGAAATTATTCATGTCAGGGCCCAGACCATATTGTAATTTGAAATAATGATCATTATTGACGTATGAAAATTCCCCTCCACCACATTTCCCATTTTTTGTTGAGCCATCGAAATATGGCCAAGGGAAGGTATAATCGATGTTTTCAGGTAGGACAGTGTGAGGTTTGTTCCTTATCTCCTCAATAGATAAAAGAATATAGATAGCTAGGATCTAAGCACCAATAAGTTCAGGATGAGAATCAGCTTCTAAGAATATCTTGTGCTTTCAACCAAGCCATATACCCCAATAGACCAATAGAGGTATATTTTTTAGTTTGTCAAGGGAGGCCTCATTCCACCAACTATTCCAAGAAGCATTAAAAGAATCACCTATTCACTTGATGTTGATATTTAAATCTTGATAAATAAGATTCCAAAGAGAGACAAAGAAATGATATAAAATGAACATATGATCAATGGATTCTTCAGCACAACGACAAAGTTCCAAGAAGGTTTATGGAATGACCTCTTCATGAGATTATCACCCATAGGTACTTTATTTTTGAGGAGACACCAAATGAAGTGTATGGTTTTACTAGGGCTCTTCAACTTCCAGGAATGCTTCCACCACCACTTGTGCTCCTCTGGTTCTTTATCCACTTGAATGAATAGATAGCCTTCCTTTGGAGTATAATAAACCCTCTTTGAGTGAGTTTAAAGAAGCTCATCCTCCCTGTCATGCAGCCTTATGTGGGAGGAGGAAAAGGATCTGATATATTCTCTCCAAGATCAGTGCCAATGAACAGGGATATTATATACCAGGTTGACATCCAACTCTAACCCCAGATCGTGGTGTTCTCTTGATCTGCAATCTAGTCAATGGTGAGCTTGTCGCGTTCAACCAAATAAGCCACTAGATCCAGAGACAAAATATGCTGACCATTACTACCCAACCATGGGTTAGTACCTATTAGGACATGTGATCCTGAGCCAATTTTTCATGCAAGACTAGAGCCAATGATGTGAGATGTATCAAGAATGGTTTTCCATATCATAGAGACATTGATTCAACTCTTATTTTGTAGATGTATCCATTGATTGACAGAGAGTGGATGTATATATTTATGTGTGATCATCTAAATCCATAAATTGTTTGTGGATAGTAATCTCCAATCACTCTTAGTAGAAAAGGCCTATGAGAAGCAAAAGGCATTTTGATAGCCCATCCTCCCCAATTTTTGGGTAGGGCAATCCTGTCTCATCTAACGCATGCAAAGGTTCTTCCCTCCTTTATCCCCCTCCATAAGAACCTACAACAACATTTTTGTATTTCACTCAGGGTTCCTTGGGAATCCATGACAATGACATCCAATACACAGATATGGCTTCTAATATAGACTTGATGAGAACAAGTCTACCAGCGCGCGATAACCACCTATGACTCCATGAATTGAACCTTTTTTCAATTTTGGCTATTAGCCACATCCCGTCTGCTTTCTCATACTCATTAGAATTTTGATGAAATCCAAAATATTTAAGGCCCTCTTCGAGGTTGATATGCTGGAATGTAAATTTTTCAAGTGCATAAGTGATATCTGCATGAGAGCAACCTATATCTAATAAAGTATATTTCAGATGATTAGCCTCCATTCCAGTGGATTTAAAAAATAAATTAAGGATCCCTTTAAATGCATCAATATCATCACAAGAGCCATCCAATAATATGAGGACGTTGTCAACAAAGAGTGGGTGAGTTAAATTGATGTTATGTGCCACTGGAGCACCATTCATATTCCTCCTCCTCTTGGCCTCCCTAACCATTTTTCTAAGTCCTTCCATGATCAAGAGAAAGAGTAGAGGTGAGAGAGGACATCCTTGACATAAACCTCATTCAGTATGGATGAAATATGATGTTGCAGTATTGATTAATAATGAAAAAGTGGTGGAAGAGATACAACACATAATCTAGCTAATAAAATTAATGTTGAATCCCAAGTGCATGAGCAACATCTGGATATACAGCTAATTTTCCTTGTCGAAAGCTTTTGATAATTCAATCTTTAGTATCATACCTTTCCATTTTTTTATTTTCAAGCTATGTAATCCTTCTTGTGCAACTCCAATTTCCTCATGTATTTGTCTGTTATTCAAGAAGGAAAATTTCTCATAAGTAATGTGATAGGAGAGGATGGTATGAATCTTGTCGGTAATGGTTTTAGCTATGATTTTGTAAATACAATTACATACCAAAAATGAATTCATTGAATGATTTTGGGTCATCAGTCTTAGGTGTGAAGACAATGAAGGTTTTGTTGAAAGCATCATACATTCTCCTTGAGGTTCTACATTACTAAATGACCTTCAATAAATCTCGCCTAATCAGCTCATAGAAACCCAAGTAGAATTCAACTAGACAGCCATTCAGCCCAAGAATTTTGTCTTTCTTAAACCATCATAGAGTCCCTTCCAATTATCCCAAAGTGATCTAAGCCATAAGCTCTCTATTGTTATCATCATTAACAAAACGGGGAAAGAGTCTAGTAACACGCATGATTTTAGCTAATTTGGAATGTCAAGGGGTCGAGAAGACTGATATAAAATGCCAAGTCCCCAAACCAGCTAGGTCCTTATACTTAGAAATATGATCACCATTTTAATCTTCCAACGACCAGATCGTGTTAATGGCCTTCCTACCCTTGGCATATTCTTGAAAACAAATTGTATTATCATCTCCAGTCTGTAACCAAATTGCTCTGCTCTTAAGCCTCCATGCTTCCTCTCTAACTTATAATAGTATTATTATTTCCACTTCCAATCGTATAACCTAAAGTTTAGCTTTAACAAAATCGTAACATCCATCGTCAGGCTATTTTAAAAGCTCCAATTTTGTTTTGATTTGTTTAAGTGATTCCTCATCCTTCATGTTCTTATGCCTTACCCACTCTATAGTTTTTCTCTTGAGCCATCAAAACTTTTCAACGAATTTATTGGCTGCTAAAAGCTCTCCCTCAAAGGAGCACAGTTTCCATGTATCCTGAACCAATTCTCAGAACTCTTCCTCCTTCAACCAACTCACATTAAACTTAAAGGGAGGCTTTGGATTGTTAATGTTGCCATTCATCTCCAAACATATGGGGTGATGATCAGATATACATCATGTCCCAACCCATTGTATGAATAAGGTATGGCTTATGTCAAGGATTCCTTTACCAAGAATCGATCAAGTTTCCAAGCTAGTATAAAATTTTATGAAAGTATTAATAAATTTTATAATTTTTAAATATATTTATTGATGAAATAATGTTTTTTTTTAATGGTCATATTTTCTGTTTAGCTTTAACGTTAATTTATATATACATAATCTTAATTTCTAAGCAATTTCAGCATTAATGGCTCTTCAAAGTTTCACTAGTTCATTGTAGATTTCTATCATGGATGATAGTACTTAATTTTAATAGATTTCCTTCATAGATTATAGTACTTCATTTTAATGTTATTTTCAACGGGTGAGTAAAAGCTAATTCTTTTTGCTCATAGTTGTTACATTTTTAAAGTACTTGACTTATATTTGTTGACACCTAATCCTCAGCGATTGGGAGAATTTGAATGTGAACAGTCATCAAGAAGATGAACTGAACGATCACATTCATGTATATAACAAATAGCTACCTAATGGAATAAATGAATCATTTTTTCTGGAGTTACTCCTGGCCTAACATGGTATCAAAGTGCAGGTCCCAGGTTCCTTTTTTTAGTGTGCCTTGTAACTCCTCTGTCCTCTGTCCATTGCCTTCTGCTCTCTGCCCCATAATCTGTTGTCTCTGCCTGAACACTGGTATGTACTGTTTAACGCATGACATTCCTTGTTTTTAACGCCTGACAGTTGAATTTTGCATTTGAATTTGGAATTGCTGCATTGAATGCATTACTCCTGCGAAATGTTGTTGTGCTATGCGTATGAGAGCCGTGGATTAATGCGTATGGTTAATGCCTGAACGCTGGAGAACGTATGGTTAATGCCTGAACGCTGGAGAACGTATGGTTAACGCCTGAAGGATAACGCTGGTTAACGCCTGAAGGAGAACGTCGTGGTATGAGAGCCATGGTATCAGCTGAGTAGAAGCTGCATTCTTGAGAGCCGTATGAGAGCCTGAACAGTGGTATATTTGAAACACTGTTTGACATATTTGAAACGCTGTTTATTTGAAACGTTCTCTAAAAATATTGAAACGTTGTTTGACTGTGGTATACAATCCAACGAATGTTTTGAAGCTTCCTGATATCTAATGTTTTAAATGCTGCCTGATACGTTTTTAATGGTATGGTGAATGGTATAAGGCGTCGTGCATTGTAGTTCACGTTAAAGTGAATATTTCATTCACCCATATTCTCTTCCAAGCCTTCATGTTAAAGTAAATAAGTCAAAGCCTCTTTGGTTTAAGTGAATTCATATCCCTTGTTTTGAGTTTGTTATTATAAGGAATATAAGGGAAGTGTGGTGGTATATAAATTATTATGGTTATTGAGGAGTTTTGGGAAGTTGGTGCTGTAAAAATATATATATATTGAATGGTTTTTTAAAAGAAGAAAAGGGGGAGGTGTTATGAAGGATATTTTACAGAGACATTGGAAGAAAATATAGTACATAAAGACATTGAAATCTTTTTACCCCTTTGAGAACAATTTGACTGTATAGCAGCAGAAGTTTTTTTTTCTTCATAAGAGCAAATTTTTTGCCATCAGAAGTATTAGTCTATCAGCAAAAGTTTTTTATCAGCAGAAGTAATTTTTTACAGAATGCATTCAATCATCTCTATGATAGGAATAGTTCTCACTGGCAAGGAGAACTATCCTGACTGGTCCCGGATGGTACAACACACCCTCATTTTCAATGAGCTGTGGAAAGGAGTGTGTGTCGAAGAAGGAGACAGTGACCCAGAAAAGCCTACATCAGACAAAGAGCTCGCCATCTGGGAAAACAAGAACAGCAAAGCGTATGCATTAATCGCAACATCTGTAAATAAGGAGGTGAGTCTCCATATTTCATCATATTCAACTGCCTTTGAAGCTTTACAAAAGTTGAAAGAACTCTATGAATCACATTCTGCACTTGAAGTCGTCCAACTTATGATTAAACTCTTCACTCTTGAACTGCAAAATAATGATCCTCTTTCTCTTGCATCTGAAATAAAGTCTATAATGCATGATATCAAATCCACTAAGGTTGAGCTGGATATCTCTCTAATTTCTTTTCTCAAGGCACTTTATCCTAGATACTCCAATTATCTTGAGTCTTTGCAAGCAAATGGAAATCTCAAAGATATAACCTTTGACTCTCTTGTGAAAAAGTTTGCTAAAAGAGAAAAAGCCTTTGGAAAGAAGACAACCCCTGAATCTTCTGAAGAGACTGTATGCCTTCCTCATAAAGAAAAGTATCCTGCTCAAGATTCTACTAGAGGAAGAGGTGGACGAAGAGGAAGAGGAAGATATTTCAGAGGCAGGGGGGCCAGACATTCTCAAGGAGAAAAGGCAGATTTACATTGTATTCGCTGCAAAAGAAATGGATCACATGATGCCTCTACATGCAAGCTACCATAGGACAAAATTGAGCAGAGAAGAAACCAACAGAAAGGTAAAACTGATGATACAGACAAAGGTAAAGCACCTGAATCCGCTCACTATATTGAGGCACAATGTAACATTGGAGTAAATGAAGATTTGTTTAATACTTCACTTGCTTCCTCGAAAAATGATTGGCTGCTTGATTCAGGAGCAACCTGTCACATGACTCATAGAAAAGATTTTTTTGAAGATTTCACTGACAATGTTGATGGAGTAGTATACTTTGCAGATCAGTCAAAAATCAAGCCATCAGGGCTTGGCACAATCAGGATTAAACTGCCTGGTCTCTCAGACTTTATTCTGGATCATGTTCTATATCTCCCACAACTCAAGAGAAACTTGTTGTCCTTGGTCCACATCCGCCAGCAAGGTCACTCCATTCATATGTTTGATGGCAAGCTTGAGGTAAGAAAAGCATCTGACCACTCACTTGGCATGAGGGGAATAGAAGAAGAAAGGCTTCTCAAACTGCAAGGAACCTCTGCTCATGCACAACATTTCTCATACAATGTTGATCATGAAGAAGGTACACTTCCATCAAGTTTATTATGGCATGCTAGATTTGGATATTTGAACTATGACAGTCTTCTCTTGTTAAAGATTAATGGTGTTGCTGGTTTGCCTACAATTCCTAGGAATCTTAAGTAATGTGATGCTTCCATTCTAGGAAAGAATAGCAAATAGTCTTTTCATGATCCACATTCAAGAGCACATAGGAAACTTGAACTCATTCATTCAGATTTATGTGGTCCAACGCCTGTTCCTTCTGCAAATGGAAATAAATATATCATGACATTTATTGATGACTACACCAGAATGT
>APFE031211098.1:0-13857 GCA_000404065.3 Pinus taeda | reverse complement strand
AATTTTATAATAATTAGCAATTGTATTAGATGTTCTAAAGGAAATGCCATAAGACAATAGCCTAGGAAAGAATAGCACTAAAATGTTACTCTTCCATGATGATAGTGTAAGTGTCACTAGATGTTGTCAAAAGGTGTAAGTAAAATTTTGGATTCTAGTTAAAGAGATGTCTCAAAAATTGCATCATTGACATGATAGGAGTATCCATAGTATCATTCTCTCTCATTTTGGTTATTTAGTGTAGTTGTCAAATAATGCACAATAGAGATAGAAAAGATCTCTATCCTTAGCAATTATTGACCAAGGCCCTCATTTGGTCTTAGTTAAACATCCATATGTATTTTCATGGCTAGCACTTGTTTTTAAAGTATTTTCTTACTTGAATGGTTGGAATTTATCCATACCCTATTTTAATATGCCAATTTTATTGGGATTCAAGATTGCTTACAATTGATATAGTTCTCTTTGGTTTCATTTAGATCCATTTACATTGTTCCCCCATTTCAAACTGTTAACTTTAGGTATGTTCTATGCTTAGAGCAATTTATTTCAATCTTCATATTTAGCTCAATAGCTTTTCCAGATTAGCAATCACATCAACATTAAAGTAAACTGCATATAGAACATAAACATAAATCGCAGAAGACAAGCCAAGACAAGAGGACACAGGATGTGGTGCTAGCCAGGGACAAATCGTAATGTGGGGAAGCCCTTGATCAATTCTTCTTATATGTTCTTCAATAGTTCAGCAGAGAGAGAGAGATAGCATGTTTACAACAGAAGTCAACAATTTGACTTATCTAGATAGGAGAATAGATCATCTCTAAGAATATGATACATGAGATCAATTGAAGACATGTTGCTTCAACTGATTCTCGAAGGTGACTTCTTCACCTATCATTGTGTTGCATTTCATCATCATGTTACACCTCACTGTGCTGCACCATGTTGCACCCATCATCACTATGTTGCTTCTCATCACGCTTCATTAAGCATGAATGTACCCATCACTGTACTACATTATGTGCCATTATTGCACCATGTTGCCATACTAACCTATGTGTTGGCTATACCTTGCTTACTTGTTGTCCCTAGCATGCCTGTTGTCCTTAGCATTCTTGTTGTTGCATGCTAGTTGTCCCTTGATGCTAGCTATAAAATTTCATGCTTGGTGTATTTGCTACTAAGTACCATACAACTATCCCAATGTTAGTTAGCTCTACCTTGCATGTTGCTCTCCTTTGGAGACAGATGCTCCGGATGTTCCAGTAGTTCCTGGTAGTTCTGGTATTTCTGGTAGTTCTAGTAGTTCTTGGCAGTTCTGATAGTTCCTCGCAGTTCCGGCTGTTCTCGATAGTTCTGGCAGTTTCAGATGTTCCCGATAGTTCCAGCTTTTTCCTCTGCGTCAAATTTCCCAGTTTTTCTCGTAGTTCTCGACAGCTCCGGCTATTCCCAGCAGTTATGGCTTTTGCACTCTGCGTCAGCTTTCCTGATAATTGTGGCAGTTCCCGAAAATTTTAGCTTCTACCCTCTGCATCAGCTTTCCCGACTGTCTTGGCAGTTCCTGGTAGTTCCAACTTCTACCATCTGCATCAGCTTTCCCAATAAATCTGGTACTTCCCAAAAATTCTGGTTGTTCCCAATAGTTCTCGACAGTTCCTAGCAATTCCGATTATTCCCAGTAGTTCCCGGAAGTTCCAACTTCTATCGTCTGCATCAGATTTCCCCACTATTCTAGTAGTTCTAGCCACTCTTAGTAGTTTCGACTTCCACCCTCTACATCAACTTTCCCGATAGTTTCCTGCAGTTCTAGCTTCTACCCTTTGCATCAGCTTTACTGACTGTTCCAATAGTTCTCGTAGTTCCCGGTAGTTCCGGCTTCTACGCTCTGTGTTAGGTTTCTCGGAAGCTCCGGTAGTTCTTAGTGATTCCATCTGTTCCCGGCAGTTCACGGCAGTTCCATATTCTACCCTCTGCATCAACATTTCCGGCAGTTCCATCTTCTACCCTCTGCATCAACATTCCCGACAGTTCCAACTGTTCTGGCTTCTGCCTTTAGGATTAGGGCAACGTTATCCCTTAGGATCTCTCCTCCTATTAAAACCCAAAGACAAGTAGAGAGGAAGAGATTTCAAGTGTGTTTAAATGACTTTAAGGCCACCTCTATTTATACTAAAACGTTGAGCATGAGTAGGGTTTATTTGGTTACTCGCCAACCTTGACAAATTGTCCCATAACACAAATAAATTCGTATCTCCATGAATACTTATCGGAATCGGATGATCTTTAGATCAATACTACACCTCTTAATGAGAGGGATTAAATTAAAACATCAGCTTCCATTAATAAGATTACCCACATGGATATTGGCCCTAGTTGCCAATTTTAACACTCCCTCTCAACTAGGGAGAACTCCATTCATTGATCCGTATGTCTGACTGTACTATCTCTGCCATTAGTGCCCTACACTACTCTGTTGAGCTTTGCTTTTCTCTGCTCTACTCTACTCTGCTAAACCATGAAGAAGAAGAATTGATCGAGAATGTCTCATACCATTCTCTACTGACCGGGAGTTAGTTTTATTGATCTCATATCAATATCACAAGAGAGTGCCTCAAACCACCCATAATCCCAGATCAGTTTCATTGATCCTAGATCAATGTAGGTCATCCTAGCATAGGGAGTATGGTACATACATCGATGCATCCATCGATAGCACTAATATGATCCCTAACCCAATTTCCCTGCTCATTGATCAGATGAGAGGCACTTCCCATGAGTCAAAGACTACTTGGGTAGGATGCCTCGATAGGATAACTAATCATCCTATCCATGGGAGAATGAATCATCCTACCCCATAGTCACCATGAAAAAACTAATCATCCCAGCCCACAAGAGAAATAATCATCCTATTTCATAGTTTCCACGGGAGAACTAATCATCCTAGCCCACAAGAGAACTAATCATCCTATTCCACAGTTGTCATGGGAGAATTAAAATTATTTTATGTACGACAGTCAATCTTCCTGAATGCTATGTTCAGTGCATTACGTTCAACAGGGCGGAAGACACGGTTTCCTAAGGATAAAGGATATAGCCTATTGTGGTCTCCAAATATATACTCGACGGTACGTGGGAGCACAAGTTCGTACTCGCACCTGTCGTATCAAAGAGGAGGAATCACCCAACCTACGATGAAAATGATAGTTACCAGGCTTTACGACGCCAGAATATGTCTCTAGCCTAAACTTCTAGATGTTGTGCATTAGGTTCCAAAGGATTCTTATGTTCATTGAGGTTTATTTTATAGTTGATATTTATTAAGAAGTTTTCCTTTCAAGGTTCACCATGTGATGTAGATAAACGATTCCTAAATATGTAATCTACGATGATAAATAGTTGTTTATTTGCTTTTAGCAATGAAAATCCTAGCTACTAAGCAAAGAAGAGTGAGATTCTTTCAACATAGAGCAGAAAGAACAAACTAAATGCACTTTTCCTAAATCAATTTCCACATGCAGTCTAAATGCAAATGCACATGCATGTATTTGTTTTTTAGTTTCCTTAATGTGAGAATGACAAAAATAAAACTAAGTACAAATCTGAACTAATTTTCTTCAAAGCGACACTTTAGCAATTTATTTTCAAAAATGAAAGGAAGACTAAGACGACACTGTCACTTTTGAATGGAAAACTGTTTTCAACACTTCAAAGAATTGAAAATTCAAATCAAATACAGTGGAAAAAGTGTAATCAACTATCTAAAAGAGGAGTAATTTACGACACATTTTTTCTTGACTGAAAATGATAGTTGCAAAACTTCCAAATCAAAAGATGACAGTTCGATTATGCTACTATTTACAAAGGAGGATTGTAAATGATGAAAAATACATAAAAAAAAAAACATTCACAATTCCTTATCAATGGAGGCTGAATAATGTAAAGGAAGAAGGTTGCAATAGTGATATACTGATCATAGATAGCAAAACTACTGAATAGAGCTGAAAACAATGAAGAAAAAACCAAAATCTAGAGGCATAAACAATCTCATTCAATCATCACACCTATCCTTAAGGGAAACAAGGATGCATCTCACCTGTAGCACACAGGAGGTGCCATGCATCCAGACTACCAATGAGAGACAGTCCGATGGTCCGGGGACAAGACTGAGCTTGATTTTCACTCACAGTTTGCAGCTAAGTTCAGGAATCTAGGCTGAGCTTATGATAGACAGTAAACACAAAGTATAGGGGCTGATCTAATGAGGTTATTGAGCTACCACAAGGGCTCTTATGATGTGTGCAAGTTAGATGTTCAGTTCATAAACCAACTTGGATATTGACTGAAGCAACATTGATCTATTTTGCAGTTGCATAGCAAAACCAGTTCAAAGGCTAGTTGGCTTAAATTCAAGCTCCATCTGTAGTTTATAAAGAAACAACAAGGAAAAACAAACAAACTATTCGCTCCCCAACGGAGTCGCCATCTTTTTTCTGGGAAAACTATTGTCCATTAAGAGCTAGTAGTCCCACTAACACGGGTAGCTATCTGAGAAACAAACAATTCAAAGTAACTTGTGTTTTCCTTTATGAGAAAGATGAGAGAGAAGTAGAGAGCACCAACCTTAGTCTTTTGCTTGGCTCCTTACTTGTTTCCTCCCTCCATTGATAGAGCTTTGCCACTCCTTCCTCACTTGTCCCGCTTCAAAGAACACCTGTAGAGTGAAAGCAGCAAAATATCATCAAGGCACAGAGATCTATAACCATAAACGATATAGGATCAGATGTACATTAACCATACACATGCATAAACAAATACAAGATTTAGAGATATATAAGTATATGGAGGAAAAATTGAATAGCTTTATTGATAGAAGTAGTAGAAGAGAGGATTACAACCTAGCTGTCTAATCCAACACCATCCTCCTAGCATGAAAGCCCTCTTCAGCTCATGAAAATACTAGATCACCCAACAATACAATGTTTCACAGAGAAACCAACAACACTTCCTTACAAAATACAAAATTTCAGCCTCTGGATCTCTAGGATGAGGGATCCATATATAGATATTTGCAGGGGGTGAGTCAGCTTCTGGGATTTTGATTAGCGTAATTTCTTTGATAGTTCTTGGTTCCACTTGGATATTTCATGATCTCTTACTCGTCCGTGGGCGAATTGAGAGAGGCAAGTGTCATATGAGTAGTTTCTAGAAGATTCTCTCAGTTTCCACCTAGAAAACTGCATCTGCCATTTGGCTACTCTTACTCATCGCACCGTACAAAAGGGGTTTTCAGTATGCATCACACCCTCTATGTGTAGTAGGTGAGATGCATCACACCCTTAGCATGGAGCAGTCTGTATGGTCCAACTTTGACCAGTTCTGAGCAGTTTTTCAGGGAGATCTTTTGGGAAATGATGTAATCAGTTGACCTTGATCCTTTATGGTATGAAACAACACTTTTATGGATTTAGAAGCCCTTAGTTTATGGACATATGTGATAATTTGTGGTTGTAGTGCCAAAATATGTCTATAACAGTAATGTCCCCTTTGTCAGTTATATTGGTTACTCTAATGATATATGTAGCTCTTTGATTAGACATGGATGTATCGAATCTTTCTATATATCTACATATGAATCTTGTTGAGATGTGTTGTTGGTTTAACCATCACTCTGGATCGTTGGTTCACATGCGTTCCAACTTGTGATGTATCTCTTCTCGTGTCTTTCCTTCCAAGCTGCGTGTTTCCACAGGTTTCCAAGGGGCACACTTATTCCACTTTCTGTGCATTAGAATGCTTCATGCACCTTAGTTGGCTTGTTGTGCTGGTCACACCCTTGCTACGAAAAAGGACATCCTACTTACCTCTGTGCACAACCGCGGTCAAGGCGATACTATATGACCCATTGTTGGGTCTACTACACCAAGCAATCTGAGGTCTAGTTGGGACTTCTTATAGGGGAGATACCCTGACATGTTGGCAGGTTGAGCACCATCAACATTTATGGCACTAGAAGGATGGCTAGATCACAATATGAGCCGCTACATCATGTTTTGAATCTTCACATATTTGTCATGAATATCATTAGACTCATCTCTCCATAATGTCTGTCTCATGCCAAACCTGTTGACATCACGAGGGAGTTTTATGATCTCTTGTCGAAATTCATGTACAATGGTGAAGGTGAAGTGGCCTTGCCTAAGTATTTACATGACTTCCTTGCATTCCTTAAGGATGTAGATGAGTCTGACGAAGTGGAGGTCAACTTGTTGCTTTCATACACACTCCATGAATCCCCACAATGATTGTGCCACAACTTGCCTTACAATTAAATGCACTCACTTTGGTAGTTATGTGATCTCATTAAATCTACTTTCCATGATTTTGATCATGAACCGCTTGAAAAAAAATTGTTGAAATAATAGAAGACACCGCAAGAGTCACCTATGGATTTTTGGCAGTGCTTTCATGTATTTCAGTTTGAAGCTCCGAAAAGCTAGATGAAGTTTCAAAATATTTAGGATAGATTCGAATATTGTCTCAACAAATCAGTCTATCCCAATATCAAGTTGAAGCTCAAAACCCTCTCAACATACTTCAGTGATGGAGCTACCCAATCACAGATGGACATAGTCACTGTCGCAAGTGATTGTCTGTTGTTCAGTCATCGAATAGCTTCGCCACCATAGAGTGATGTGGGAGAATGTGCAGACATGTTTGTTCAACTATCACATCCTCCCAGCATCAGTTCTCTCAATTTTCGTGTTGATTTGGTTCTGAAGCCCATGGGTTGTCACATGCATTCATTACCTCGGCTTTCATCTTTGTGTTCTATTGATCCTCTAGATTGCACTATCTTGTGTTCTTTCGTTCTGGACTCTACACTTGTTGTGAACGAGGATCAAGCCATCAACGGAGTTAGTGTTCTATACCCAACCTGCATTGTCATTAATGAAGAGTATGACTAGGAACCTGAACATTATCCCATGACGAAGGACGATCTCCTTCTATTTGCGCCCCCTCCACTTTCCCTAACATCTTTGGTGATTCTGCTATCACTGATTTTCCTGGTGTAAATCCATCCATGGATATATCTACTGTCGATCATTTACAGAACACACCCAATGTTAGCCAATCATTCAACAACAGAGAGGATAAATGCTTCATTGAAAATCCACTTGATTCTTCACTTGTTTTTTTTGGAAATGCAGAGGGTGAATATTCTTGCTTCTCATCTACCCCTCTATTTGATTTATCTGATCATGAGGATGTTGATTGTAGATGTCATGATCTCTTTACTCTCGTATTCGATCATGATGATGATTCTCTCTCTTTTGATCTTTCAAAGCCACCTGTTTATGATGATTTATCTGTCGACGAAGTCGAAACCCCGCACACTATCGAGGCACTTTAAACTGAGCTAATGCTTATTTTAGGACCTTGCTGTCCTGCAGTTGGTTTGACTTCCAGTCAAGAAATTGTTAAAACACCCAAGACTCATCATCACTCATCTAGATGCATTGAATATCTATCCCACACACATATTTCGCTTCCTTCACTTGAGCTAGATTATCCCATCACTCATGCGTTGGCAGAATCTTACACAGTAAGCACATTTGTGCGACACAAGTTGTCTTTGTTTCTCTCATTTTCTTACATATCAAAGTCAATAGAATGAATATCCTTAAAATATACATGTAGTGTAGCACAACACCATGCTAAGTCCACAGATCGCATGTCACAAGGTTACACTCATTTTTGTTCTGTGGATGCATTTAAACTTGGAGTGCATTTGTCTTCATTGTTATGCCTTTCATGTTTGCTAGTTCACACAACTGTTCTGTCCATGGAAGATGCCTTCACCTACATGGTTCAACCAATGCACTGGTGGCTACATTAGAAGTATTACTTCACATGATCATGCCCATGCACCATTAGCTTATGAGTAGTAGTGTTTTCTTCTTGTCTTATTTTCTTACATGCGTGTTTGCTTCTTACCTTGTGTGTTTGTTGGATTTCTTGCTTGTTTTCTTACTCTCTTTTCTTTCACATTTTTCTTATGCTCTTTGCTCTTTTATTTGTTTTTTTTTCTTGTTTACGTTTATAGGTTAGTTTCTCATGAAACTGTGTATGACTCTTGAAATAAGAGAGCATAAAATGAAAGAGGACTTGTGCAGTTATCAATACTTAGTTATATATCATCCTATCTCTATATGTAGATATTGTTATCTTCAATCCATGATACACCAATGGAAAAAATGTTCTATTCAAAGTAGACCTTGATGAAAACACAATGCTTGCATGCTAACTAGTATCACCTACTCTAATCGATTGTTTTGGGTTAATCCTTGTCAGTTCAGTCAAGTAGAGTGAGGTGAGGGGGAAAACCTTAACAAGTATGTCAAAGGTATATAGAAATACTTCTCTGAAGGAAAAACCTCTTCTTCTCTCAATAAGTTAAAATCCCTCTTTCTCCTATGAAATGAATAAGTGCTTCTGCACAATTATGAAAAAATGAAAAAAATGAAAAATGAATAAGGCATAATAATAGAAAGCCTTCTTATGCAGAGAGGTGATGCAATTAACTCCATCGGGGTACTAACTAGGCTTGGTGGCAGCAAAGTGATTCTTCTGTTCCTGCGTGACTCCACCAGGGTACTGTCCAGGCCTTCTAGAAACAGAAGAACACTAGAGATGAAACTTAAACTTTGACTATCATATTTCTTGTGTACCAATATACTCCTCATCCTAATAAAAACAACTATGTTGACTTGGCTTGGAATCTGTGTTGATCAACCAAGAGCATGACAAATGCTACATCCTTCAATCAAGCTATTGTGGGAGTCAATATGATCTGAGAACTGAACAATACTTCTGGAGGTGTTAGACTTTCTTTTCATGAAATAAGGTTCATTCAGATAGCTAGTGTTCTACCAGTGTGTCGCCAAGTGTTGTAGTAGCGACAACCACCTTCCAAATTTTTCCTTAGATTTCTTTCGAAGCCTCCCTACCAACCATCCTTAGCAGCATGTCTTGCACAGTGAAGTAAATAGGCTCCAACTAAGTTTCATAGGATTTCCAGCCTATGCATGTCAACTTACTTGTCTCCCATCACAAGTTACCATTCTAGACATAGGTAATTTTTTTCCTGAGATGTTCACATAGAAATTTGCACAATTCTAGAGGGGAAACAACCTTCCCTTGAGAAATTGTGCAATCTAGCCAAGAAGCCCTCCCTCAGAAAACTACGCAATCCAGCCAAACACTGGGTTTCTACCCAAACTTTGCACAATATGGGAGCTAGTGACTTGCTGACCCCAGAAATTTCACAGTGTCTGAGGGATAACTAGCCCTGGTTAGCCTAAAAACTATGCAAATCCCTTTCAGATGCTTGCAAACTGATGCATGTGCCTTCAGGCTGACCAGTTCCCTCCAAGACTAAGCAATCTTGATTTGCATGCATGGCCTATTTTTTCCCAAAAAAGCAAAAAGAAACATGCGAAAAGGATCAATAAATTTTAGTGATGTATTTTTAGCAATTGGAGGTTACATGAAAAGATCGGTTTAGAAAATTCCCTCCAAGTGTCACTTTTTCCCAGATTTGTGGCAGGCACGTCATAAGCCTCAAAATTATTTATTTGACATTGTAGAGATCATTCCTCACATCGATCTTGGAACTCTGACATCCCACAACACATATATGAGTCTTCGGCACATTCAGCGCAACTTTTTCCAAGTGTGCTTTTCATGTCATTCGCTACTTTTCTATCGCTTTTTGTATTTCGCTTTGTATGAATGTTGTTTTCTTCAGTTTTTTGAATGCATGTTGTCATTTTAATCTATGTTAGCTTGTAGAAGCACCATTTTAGTTTTTGCTTGCATCTCACTATTGTCACATGCATGATAATGCCTTGCACTAATGGCCATCGATGTGGTGACTCATTTCACACACATGCATGCGTTCCCATTTTTGAAACCTTGCATTCACTATTTTCATGCATGATCATTCACTCTTGCTTAAACTTAGTCTCACCATACATTCAGATCTCTTCATGTTTTCAATATCCTGTTGACGAATCTAGGCTACCTTACCCCAGACCTTGCCTTGTCCGGATAGCAATGCACATTTCTGGTAGTGAAGGCTCTTCCTTCCCTCTAGAAACTCCACAAATCTAGCTAGCACTAACCCCCAGTATTGTATTGCACAATTCTAGGAGGCAGTGCCCTATTGACCCAAAAAATTGCACAATGCAGTCTTTGGGATTGCATGCCCTTGTCGACTAAAATTATACATTGCATAGTTTCAATCATTACAAAACAGGTTGGACTGTGCATTGCATAGTACCAGTAGTCAGTGAGCCTCCTAAAAACCCAAATTGTGCCTTGTGCAATTTCAAAAGTTAGTCATTGAACCTCTCGGTGAAAGTTGTGCAATATTTACTACCAGTCACCGAGGTGTGTTTCCTATCAGTCCTCAGATTTGTTTTGGTTTTCAATTGATAGATCAATTGCCATGGTTTTTGCTATGTCTCCATGGATAGTAGGTGTTCTTCTGTCTCTCAACAGTATAGGTACAATGGCCTCCAAGAGAGAAGGGTCAAAGGGGACTGCTGGGAGTGCAATAAGAGATGAAGTTGAATAAGTGTCTATGAGCTTGCCCGTTTACGAAGACACCAAGATGTTCATAGACAAAGCCATCAAGAAGAAATGGCAGAACATATCTGATACATTCTTAGGCACATTTGTGGAAGATCTGGAAGACCATAGGGTTTATGTCAATGTCCACACGTCTTCCTTGTTCCAGATTGCATTCAAGTATCCCGCATTTTCATGCACGGACATGATACATTGGATTGTCTCACACAATGATCCTGAGATGATGATGTTGAGTAGTGTCATGTGGATATAGCTTGCTACCTTTAGGGTGAAGGACTATTAGGATATGTATCACTTTCCATATCCAATCATCACATTGGAGAAACCCTCTAGCACATGCAACAGTGCAAACTCTGAAGATACCTTGAAGAGTTGGGTGAAAGAGCAAGCCAAGTTCAGAACAACACCCAGCCTGGTTTACAAGACGAAGATACTTTGAAAGGCATATCAGTACTTGGTCACCTTCTCATTCCTTTTATACGACCAAGAGAACACAAAGAATTTCGCATAGGGTTGGGTGATTACATTGGACCACCTGGTCAGCGAAGGATAGCTACTCAATTGGTCTGACATGTTGCCTCCCAGGTTGAACGAATAGATGACAAAAGCTTGCCATCCACCCAAAGGTCAACAAGAAAAGATATACATGTTCGATTACATTCTAGATGCAATCTATGCCCGTCAGTAGTTCCCAGGATTGAAGTGCGCATGGACAACCTCAAAAACTTGTGTGCACACTTATTGCAAATTGTTCTCTAAATGTGGCTTCCACAGAGTTATCACACAATTTTCATACCACTTTGTCACCTCGGTGTAAAATATGATATTTGAACAGGATCCACCTTGCATGTCGCAAGTAGCAATGGAGGCATTGATCGACATAGCAGATTGGTATTCCACACCCCTTGGCACCTTCATATTGATATATAGTGCAGAGAAGCCTTGCATGTCCTACTGAATTTTGTCATGGACAAGCTCATTATGCAAGAAGTGTCATATCACATCTCGATAGGATTGTTAACTAGACTACACAAGAAGAAGAAGGCACCTAGCCCATTCTTCCTTTGCAGATTGGGTTGTACGAGATACAAAATCTCAAGAATGTTGATGCTGAGATGGAAGAATTCAAAACATTCCCTTTCGGCACGAGATGTTTTAATCCCTATGACCCAGATTGCTTTGTAAAGGACCAATGTGCGAGAGTGAAGTTTTCTTGAATCCATGGGGTGTGTCATTGACCTAAGGAAGACCCATGGAGATATTGTCACAACTTCACCAAGCTCAATGAATCGGTCAGCATAGTTGTGGAATGGTTAGTGACGCAGCATGGAGTAGCATCTCAAAGAGCACCATCATCAGTAGTAGCTGCGGCTAACATACGTGCGCATGAAAAAGGAAATAAAAAGGTTGTTGATAGCGCAAAGGCATAAAAAAGAGACAAGTTCAAATAAGATCCACTCATGGTGAAAGTAGCTTTGGAGATTGAGGTTAATAGGTGACAATGTGATAAGATGATCGCGCGAAGGAAAAGAGAGAAATGAAATATGGAGGAAACAAAGAAGGAGTTGCAAGATTTGAGGCAACAACTCTAGGAAAAACACAAGCTATGCGTAAGAGAGAAGGAAGTGCAATAGGGACAAACACAGTAGGAGGTGTAACATGCATAGATTGATGAAACTATTCTCATATAGGTTATAGACTCATCCGAGCAACTGGCATAGAGCAAATAGGGTGAGTAGTCGCAGGAGTAGGAATTAGCTTAGGAGATTGAGCATATGCTAGAACATATGGATATCGATAGGGTGTAGCCAGAGTCAAATTAGGATATTGACCTCATGCCTTAGAACTAAGAGGTCATCCCAATGGCTTCAGTAGATACGGAAGCAAAAAAGGTCCAAAGTGATCAAAGATACACAAAGATCCTTGAAGACAATCTAGAAGAAGAGATGCATAACATATCTTTTGATGAGTCACAACACAGAGTTGTGTAGTCATGCAGAGTGCCCACTCCAGATGTTCACATATCTCCTGCACAGTTTGAAGAACAAGGGATCTTATATGATGTGTGCAAGAATCAAATAGAATTAGCCAATGCTACTAAATGATATGCCAATGCCACTAGCACGAGTGTTCAATTCTTGATGAGACAACAAGTGCATGGATAAGGACTTACAAGTGGCCAAGAAGGGAGGAGAATAGGTTACATCATCTGTGAGAATAGAGTTGAAGAGAGCAATATTGGTTGAAGTATCATCCCTCGAGACAATCATGTAGATATTGTATTCCAGATTAAGCATCATTCATAAGTGAGTTGTCCATCTGAACGGTTTGCAACAACGTTGTGCTACGAGAGAATGCATCCTGTAAAATATACACACTGTTGTTAACTGCATGAAAACATGGACAATGAGGTACAAAGGAGCCCCATTGTACTTTCTAGAGATGATGAAGCCAAAGGCGGTGGAGTTGAAGGCACATATCTAGAGTCATATTGGAAACTATGAGGAACTCTCGCATCTCATCACCAGTTTGCAGGCTTCACATGCATGGGTGTTCAAAAGCATGGATGCCATTGTGCACAAGCATGTGATCCCATCTATTGGAAAACTCACCAAGGTGAAATCAAAGAACCAAGTTCGAATGGATCTCTACATGTATTTTGATGAGTTGATACGTGTAGCCACCAGCACAGACTTGGAGATCAATGAAAACACTATGCATCAGTATGTTGCTGGTCCTGCTACTGATCCAAGTGGATATTGGTGGCCACCCGCTAATTCGACTTGGATCCCCTCTAAGTGCTTCGTGCAGTTTTTTTCAGTTTCCTTAATTATAGCACAATTTACTATTTTTAGCAGTTTTTCGGGTCCTAAACTTCCGGAGCCGTTTTGAGGCCCTAAACGACGTTTTTTGGGAAATCTACCGCCAACGATTTTTCGTGACTAAAAATCGTCTTTTCCGTCGTAGTCCTCGGAGAGATCTTTCCAACGGGCTATCATGCACGTCAAACGGAGATAAGACGACCAATTCGCGACCCCGGGAAGTTGATGTACCAACTTACCCAAAAACGGGGCCACAATTTGGCGTTTCATCTTCCAGGGTTAGGTTTTGGAATGTGAAGGGTTTTTCCATTGTTTCTCAACAATAAATAGGCCTTCGAGCCTCATTATAATATGGTTCAGAGGCATGTAGCCACACATC